>OZ012737.1:86930298-87182915 GCA_963859935.3 Lathyrus sativus | reverse complement strand
TATTTGTATTAATAATATAAATTAAAATATATTAAAAATTAAAATCAATTGCATAAAAAAACCCAACAATCTAATAAACTTTATATATGAAATTCAGGAAGAAAAATAAAAAATAGATAAAGCCAAAATACTTGAATGTAGAAACAATATAAATATTTGGAAATTCTTTTTGAATGAATTTAGTAACATTAATTAAAAATGAAAAATTAAAACACAATAATTAAAAAAGAAAATAAAATAAAAAAATTAAAATGAAAAATTCAATAACATAAATTAAAAACCGTATCTTAGTTGAATGTGGATGAAAGTAAGAAAAGAATGTGGGATGATTAAAATATAATCTCATAAAAGAAATGGAAGAAGGTTTAAAAGGTGAGAAAAGAAAGTTGAAAGTTAGAAGGAAGAAGGTTGAAATGAAAGAAAATGATTTCTGTTAACATGAGGGAAAGATATTTGTGGACATTTGAGTAGACACGTCAGCGGCGTGAAAATCACGTCGGAAATGAAAAGTAACTGTTGGATTGAGGCATGATTAACTCGTCGATAAATCTGCAACGTCAGAACAGTAAAAAGATTTGTGACATGATTTACATGACGTCAATTTAAAGGTGTCAGTCAACCTGCCCAACCGTCAATTCCAACCGTCAAAATTTTCTTTTCAAATTTTTATATTTTTAAAATGTAATTTGAGACGTGTTTTCCATTCCATAAACTAATTAATTTTTTTTTTGAAAATTTTAAACCCCCCAATGTGAAAACCTGATGTTTTTTTAAAGGTATGTTGCAACCTGTTTTATACACCATAACATTTTTTTTGAAATTTTTTCATATTTTCCATGCAAAAATCTAATTTGTATTATTTTATTATTTAAAACATATAGTAACATGATAAACACGTCGCAACATCTTTTTGGTGACATGTTTATCACAACGCAAAGTCTTGTTGCTTGGAGTTTGTTTCCTTTTAATAAAAAATTGAATTTAAATTGTGTACCTCAAAAATGACACACTTCACATTTATTTAATGGACATATGTTATTGTTTAGAGTAGAAGTTTCTCTAACTAAAACATTCAAGTATAGTTTGATTTGGAAGAATTTTTCCTTTATTGTTTGACAACAAATTATGCTCCATAATTTTTTATCAAGAAATTCCAAACAAAACTTATATATTTATCAACACAATTACAAATATTTACTTTTACACATAAAATGAATGGAAAAGTGGATTTCACATAGAAAAGATATATAGAATGCGCTGTACAAGATCTAAAAACCACAAGCAAAGCGACATGTACGGTGCCAAGCAAGGAAAGAAACAAAAAGAGGCTTAGAATTTAGATATTTATATACAATCTCTCTTTCCTATCTCTTCCGTTCAATCCCCGTAATTCACTCTCTTTCTCCTTTTTCTCTATGCAGAAAGTTAAAAAAAAAATCTTACAACTCTCTCAAACTCATTCAACCATTACTGTCATGAAGCAAGCCAAAGAACATTTATCTTTTCATTTTGGTTTCTCCCATGAAAGATCATATGAAACAAAACGGTGTCATTTCATGGAGCACGTTCTTTTTGTTCACCATCGTTGTTGTTTTGTCTTCCATTATCTCTACCTCTCTCATTTTCTCCTTCATCCTTTCATTTCACTTCCCGAAAACAGTTTCCAAATGGCGAACTCCGCCGCCGCCGCAAATCACCATCCGAGAAACCGTTACGCTTCCGGACCAGGTTTTAGTTGTTCTGAATTACCCTTTGTCTTTTCATCGTCAAACCAAAAATGATATTCAATGTGTTTACTTATCGGCTGACTCCGAGCCTCGGCTTCAAGAGCCGATTCAGCTTCACTCTGTTAGGTTCCACGAACAAATCGTACGGTGTCCGATACCTCCACGTGGCGAGACAGTATCTCTCAGAATAAAATCCAACGAACCTCTTCAAATTAAAAACTCTTCAATCCATAATTGGGACCCACTGGTTTACGAAGCTCTCTTTGATCGTGACAACACCACCATCGTATTTGTAAAAGGACTTAATCTTCGACCAGAGAAATTATATGAACCGTCTAGATTCCAATGCGTGTACGGTTGGGATTTCACAAAGCCCAAGTTCTTATTTAAATCAGATGTTTTATCAGCTGCCCAAGAGATAATAAGATGCAAAACACCTCCAAGAATTTTATCCCAAATCCAAACCCAAGCCCATACCCAACATGAAGGTTTTATTAAAGTATCTATTCAAATTGAAGGTAAACAAATATTTCCCTCAATAGCAAGGCCCGAGCTCATTTCATTACATAAATCATCAAAACGAAAACCGTATGAATTATGCATATGTACGATGCTCCGAAACCAAGCCCAATTCATCAAAGAATGGGTAATGTATCACTCAAAAATCGGAGTTGAAAGATGGTTTATTTACGACAACAACAGTGACGATGACATAGAAAATGTGATTGCTTTCTTACAAAGTGCGGGTTACAACATCACGTGGCACTTATGGGCCTGGGTAAAAGCACAAGAAGCAGGGTTTGCGCATTGTGCTTTACGGGCCCGAGCCTCGTGCGAGTGGGTCGGATTTATCGACGTCGATGAATTCTTCAATGTGAAGTTAAAAGTAGATTTACGACATGTGATTTGGCATTACTCAAAGTCCGGGAAAAATGTTGCGGAAATAAGAACATCGTGCTACAGTTTTGGGCCTTCGGGCCGAAAGGGTGTGCCAAATAAAGGAGTGATGATGGGGTACACGTGTCGGTTGGCGGGGCGTGAGAGACATAAGAGTATTGTGAGACCTGGTGCACTGAATCAGACCCTTATTAATGTGGTACATCATTTTCATTT
Source organism: Lathyrus sativus (assembly GCA_963859935.3). Classification (NCBI taxonomy): domain Eukaryota; kingdom Viridiplantae; phylum Streptophyta; class Magnoliopsida; order Fabales; family Fabaceae; genus Lathyrus; species Lathyrus sativus. The sequence goes on along the minus strand of OZ012737.1, from coordinate 87,180,075 downwards.
AAGAGCACCTTTTGTGGCCGTTGATGTGGAGAATAGTGCGATGATGATTAATCATTATAAATATCAAGTGTGGAAAGTGTTTAAAGAGAAATTTTATAGGAGGGTTGCGACTTACGTGGCAGATTGGCAAAAAGAAGAGAATGTGGGGTCTAAAGATAGAGTACCTGATTTAGGTACTAAACCGGTCGAACCAGATGATTGGCCAAACCGATATTGTGAGGTTAAAGATGTGAGTTTGAAAAATTGGGTTTTGAAAAATTTTAAAGATAAAAAGACCAATCTTTTTCCGTGGCAACCTGAGTTTGAGCCTCATATGAAAAAGAGACTAAGAAAAAAAGAAAAAGGAATTTTATGATAGTATTCTTTTTACTTTTAGAACATTCTTTCTTTTATTATTTTATTTTACTATACATTTTTTTTTATATTTATGAGGAATGGTTTTTTATTTTTATCTATATAAGGTAATCTCATATTAAATAAGTGAATTTAGTGTTATTAATATCCATATTTTGATATTTTACAAAATAGCATTTGAATTTTGTTTTATTGTGGAGCAAGAGGTCATCGATGATGCAGTAGTGATCGATGAGGTCCTATGGTGAGGTGGTATGAGTCTATCGTGTTTAAATTTAGAAAATTAGCACTTCAACGTTTAAATTAATGAAGTCAGAGAAATGTAACTGATAAAAATAAAAATGAATAAATAAACACATTATGATTATTATAAACAAATATTCTGTTTTTATATTTATTAAATAATTTATGTATGGTCCAGATATAAACTAAACACATAAATTATTCAAATATAAATCAAATATATTAATTATTCAATCAACTTGAAAACAAAATATTTGTTTATAATAGTGACTATAGAATAATATTATTTCAGCATTATTTATAAACAAAAGGATAATTTTTCCGTTTATTAAGAATGATAGTTAAGTGTATTTAATTTTTTTTTATTTCATATAAAAGAGATAACGAATTACTAATATATCCTTAGTTAAATTGTCACGAACTAACAATATTAATTAGGTATTGTAGGAATAGTTTTGAAATAAAAATATTAAATGTGATTAAATTTGTTAACATTTGATTATATTTAAGGTCAAAAAATTAAAAGACTTTTTCTTATAAATAAGATCGGAAGAAATACTTGTTAAGAGGTGATGAATTTATATATGATAAGTAGTTAAAACGGTTCTCGCTTCATATGACACGGGTTGCGAGATATTACCTAAACAAATTTGACGGTGATTGATGAACCAGTAACTCAGAAATGTGTGAGGCCTTCTAGTGAAATTCCACTTGTTCGCCACCCTTCAAGTACTTTGGATTGGGCATACAAATTGAAGAAAGCTAGGTTCTAAGAAAAAACAATTGAAATGAGAAAGACATTTTTTTAAACTGTCATGTTTTGTCTCACTATTTTACAAAGTATATCAATATTAGCCTTATCTATATATGCTTTTGGATTAAGTTTTATGTTTTCATTATGATATGCAAATCCTCGAGATACAAAGGACATATCCATTTATATTGCTTGTAAATAAGATTGATATTGATGGTGATAATAGTATAGTGGTAAGCACATACTCTCACACTTTTAAGTTTTTATATTTTATCAACATATATCTAAATATCGAATGTAATTCACAATACTATTTTATATGTATGTTTCTGAGAAGAAAGCAATGAACTAATTTCACTCTAATGTTAATGTTTTTGTTAAATTCAGATAGTTTTAGAAGATGCAATGATGATGCAATGTTTAATGTTTTTAAGTAATATCTAAATTATATAATGAATTTCAAAATATTGTTGATAATTTTCAAATTAGTGAAACCTCATAGGAGAACCAATGAAATCAATCAAGACGAAAGGAAGTCAGAAAATCTTTTATTGTAGAATATTACATAACAGGCTTATTTTTAATATTATTTTTAATTAATCTAATTGAATTTAAAATTATAATATTATTAATTTGCGTATCTCGTTAAATTTCATTATAAAATTTGTATACAAATTTAGTATATTTTAATATTATCTTTAATTTTCATATATATTAAGATTATTTTGTATGTTTTTATTAATATATTTATTTATATCAATAAAAGTTAATTTTATAACATAATATAATAAGATAATGAAGCATTAATTTTTAGTTAAGATTATCCTTTTATGTCATTTTGGATCTATCAGTTAGTGTAACAACTAATTTATCAAACACTGAAATTAATTTATTAACTATCAGTCATCAGTTAGAAACTAGCAATCATAAATTATTAGCTATTAATCATCGGCTATTGACTATTAGTTATCCGCTATAAACTAATTTTACCAAACAAAACCTTATTTACAATTTTAAAAAATAGAGAGAAAAAGATAAGGATATGTACTATTATTACCATTAGTACTATTATTCAATAGCTTTTAATTATTATTATTATTATTATTATTATTATTATTATTATTATTATTATTATTATTATTATAATAATAATAATAATAATTATTATTATTATTATTATTATTATTATTATTATTATTATTATTATTATTATTATTATCATCATCATCATCATGATGGTGAGTAAGATTTTGCCTTCAAAATAATTACAAAAAGACAATTAATTTTTTAAGTAACTTTTTTATTTAGTTTTAATTTTAAAATTTAATATCTATTTAATAGTTTTATTTGGGAAAAAGTTCTTCTTATTTGTGTTAAATTTGGATTTTTTTCTGATATTTTATTTAAAGAAATGTCAATTTTAAAATTTTCATAAAAAATTGAAACTAAAAGAAAAAGTAAACTTTTTAATTGAATTATAAAAGAAAATTTTAGATAAATTTGTAAATTAAACAAATAATGTTATAGTTATTTATTTGTGGTTTCTTAGGTTTATGTATGGTTCAACATGATTAACCTACTGCTTTCATCTTATCAACACTTCTTTTATAGCTAATTAATAAAGATCTCTAAAATATATGCATTTTGAATTCACTGATTAACAATACTTTTATGTGTAAGGACGACCAATCATGTCAAAATACTAGTAGAAGACTCGTGTGTTCGCACGGTTAAATTTATTCATAAATTACAAAAAATAACTTGTAATAGAAAAATGTTAGTTAAAAAACAATCTTGATAGTATTGAAATTCATAACAAAAATCTGTTAAATGTAATTCATTGTTTTGATTTGATTTGATATGATTAGATTTGATTTGAATATTTTGGGCATTTTATGTTTTGGGCTTGTGTAAACCTAAAACTATAAATAGGGTGCCTTGCTTTGTATTCAAATATAACACAACATTAGAATTGGATTCACAGTTGCAGTGTTAGCAAGTGAAGGTTCAATAAAATCAGAAATCCCACAGTTGTGGGTAACTCAATACTTTCTCATTCTTCTCTTTCTTGTGTGTTCTTCTTTTCTTTTGTTGTTCTTGATAATTACTTGTTATTACCATTACTATCATATTGTGGGTTTGTTCATCAATCTTGAGATCAAGATTGAAGGGATTTCTTCATAGGGTGTGAGGTGAATTTCCAACATCTGGTATCTAGAGCTCCGGTTGAGAGATTCAAGGAAGGAAGATAGTGATGACGATGAACTATCCGAACGGCAACTTTCCGGCGACCCTGCCAATTCTCAAGAAAGACAACTATGAGAATTGGTGCAAGCAGATTAAGGTGATTTTCTGTTATCAACATCTTTGGGATCTTGTGAAGGACGGAGTAACATCACTTGGGGAGAACGCAACGGAGGCGGAAAAGGCTGCACACAAAGAATTGAAGAAGAAGGATTATAAAGCACTCTTTATAATTCATCAGTGTGTTGATCCTGATAACTTTGAAAAGGTTAGTGATGTTGATTCAGCAAAAGAAGCATGGGAGATTCTTGAAAAGTCGTTTGGAGGCGCAGAGAAGGTGAAAGAGGTGAGGTTACAAACTCACAAGAGAACCTATGAGTTGCTTCAGATAGAAGACAACGAAAGCATTACAGATTTCTTCACCAGAGTTACAAAGTTGGTGAATCAAATCAAAGTTTGTGGAGAAGCGCTGACGACGAAAGCAGTTGTCTCAAAGATTTTGAGATCGTTGGCTCCAAAATTCGACCACGTGGTAGTTGCCATAGAAGAGTCGAAAAATCTATCAGTGTTGACGAAGGAAGAGCTTCAAGGGACTCTTGAGTCTCATGAACAGAGGATGGCTGAGAGAGCTACAGGAAAGTCGAAAGATATGACTTTGCAGGCGCAGTCAGAAAAGGAAAGAAAAGGCAAAGGTAGATGGAATGGCAACAAAGGAGGAAACCAGTCGAATCAGAAGAAATCTTGGAACCAAGGCAACCAAAGAGGTGGTGCTGCAGGTAAAGGAAGAGGTGGTGGTCGAAAGACAGACAAAAGCCACATTCAATGTTTCAATTGCCAGAAGTATGGTCATTATGTTAGTGATTGTCCAGAAAGGAAGAGAAATCAAGAGACTGATGCAAAGTTGGCGAAACATGAAGAAGAAGAAACGTTGCTAATGGTCACAACAAAAGATGAAGAAAGATTCCAAGATCAGTGGTACTTGGACTCAGGATGCTCATCACATATGACTAGAAGGAAAGATTGGTTTGTCAACATGAAGCCCTCGTCGAAGAACACAGTGAAGTTTACAAATGACAACACTCTAGCAGCCGAAGGTGTTGGTGATGTTCTGATTATGAGGAAAGATGACAAAAGGTCAACAATTTTCAATGTGTTGTACATACCAGGCATGAAGAGTAATTTGCTCAATATAGGGCAGCTTGTCGAAAAGAACTACAAGGTAGTTGTCGAAAACAAGATGATGAGAGTTCTCGACGCATGTGATAGACTAATCTTGAAGGCTCCAATGTCTCAGAATAGGACCTTCAAGATTGGACTCAATGTGATGGAGCACAGATGTCTAGAAACTGCAGCCAACAAAGATGAGTGGTTATGGCATTTTCGACTAGGTCATCTCAACTTTAATGACATCAGAGAACTGAAGAGAAGAAATATGGTTTCAGGATTACCAGAAATTGATATTCCAAGTGAAGTCTGTGAGGAGTGTGTTCAGTCGAAACAACACAAGAATAGCTTCAGCAAGGATGCAGGAAGGAAGTCGAAGGCAATACTTGAAGTCATATACTCTGATGTATGTGGTCCAATCCAGGTGGATTCGATTGGTGGCAAAAAAATACTTTGTCACGTTTATAGATGATTACAGTAGAAAGCTGTGGATTTACCTCATCAAGAAGAAAAGTGATGTGATTGAGGTATTTTCAAGATTCAAGTCCATGGTCGAAAGACAGAGTGGTCAAAAGCTGAAAATTCTGAGGACTGATGGTGGTGGAGAGTATGTGTCGAAAGAGTTCGATACACTATGTGTAAAAGAAGGGATTTTGCATGAGGTGGTGCCACCTTACACTCCACAGCAAAATGGGATTGCAGAATGCAAGAACAGAACCATCATGAATATGGTGAGAAGTATGTTGAATGGAAAGCATCTACCTAAAGAATTATGGGGAGAAGCAGTTTCGACAGCAACATATATATTGAACAGATGTCCGACAAAGAAGCTTGAAGGAATCACACCAGAAGAATGTTGGTCTGGTGTCAAGCCTAGTCTCAGTCACTTGAAGGTGTTTGGATCTATAGCACATAGACATGTGCCAGATCAGTTGAGAAGGAAGCTTGATGATAAGTCAAATCAGATGATCTTGATAAGATATCATTCGACAGGAGGTTACAAGCTGTTCGACCCAGTGAATAAGCAGGTAGTGATCAGCAGGGACGTGATCATAGATGAGCTTAAAGAATGGGATTGGACTGAGAATGCCAAGAAGGATTCAGTGAGAATCTCTTGTAAAGAACCAGCCACTGAAGTTGAAATACAAGTTCGACAGGAACCAGTTGCAGATGAAGCAGGTTCAAGCAGACCTCGACGAACAAGACACATGCCTGCAAGGTTGCAAGAATGTGTAATTACATCAGATGATGTAGTCAATGAAGAGGGTGAGTTGGTACATTATGATTTTTACGCAGATGTCGAACCTGTCAATGCAGCTGAGGCATTGAAAGATTCGAAGTGGATGAAAGCAATGACTGAAGAGTTGGAGTCCATCGAAGTCAATGATACCTGGTCACTTGTCGAATTGCCATAAGGCAAGAAGACAATTGATGTGAAGTGGGTTTACAAGGTAAAGGTAAATCCTAAAGGAGAAGTAACTCGACACAAGGCGAGACTTGTGGCGAAAGGATTTCTTCAGAAGGAAGGAATCGACTTCGATGAAGTATTCGCACCTGTTGCTAGAATCGAAACAATCAGGTTGGTTGTTGGTCTAGCAAATATGAACAACTGGCACACATGTCAGATGGACGTGAAGTGTGCATTCCTTAATGGCCCCTGTGACGAAGAAGTTTATGTTGCACAACCAGCTGGGTTTGTGAAACAAGGCGAAGAAAGAAAGGTGTACAGGCTTCATAAATCCCTGTATGGACTTAAGTAAGCTCTAAGAGCTTGGAATAAGAAAATCGACAGCTTCTTAAGGGAGAAGGAATTTGTGAAGTGTACAATTGAGCATGGAGTATATGTAAGAAGAAGCAATGGCGAATTGCTTATACTATGTCTCTATGTTGATGATCTGTTGATAACAGGGAGTTGCAAGAAGGAGATCGAAGATTTCAAACATGACCTGAGTAAGGAGTTCAAAATGTCAGACTTGGGAAACCTCTCATATTTCCTTGGCATCGAATTCTACAAGACAAGTAGAGGTTTGATGATGAACCAAAGAAGATATGCAGGCGAAATACTCAAGAGATTTGAGATGCAAGATTGCAACCAAACTTCGACTCCAGCTGAGCCCAGATTGCAACTATCAAAGGATTCAGATGAAGATGATGTCGACCCAATCCAATACAGAAGACTTATTGGGTCACTTAGATACCTTTGTCATACAAGGTTTGACTTAGCATACATTGTTGGTATGATAAGTAGATTCATGCAGAAACCAAAGGTATCACACCTAGCAGCGGCGAAGAGGATATTGAGGTATCTAAAAGGAACTCCCGACTATGGCATTTTATTTCCAGCAACTGATGAAGGAAAAGAATGCAAGTTACTGGGATACACAGACTCCAGTTTGTTGTACTGTAGCTCGAGAATGACCAGAGCTTCGCCTCAAACCAAACCAACCACTCAAAAGGACCCTTGTAACCAATTCTCACTGACAGAGACAAACCAAGTGTTCTGAGGCCAGAGTTTTCCTGCAAAAAGACCCACCTACCCCTCACAGGTATGTACTTAACTCGCAGACGAGGTACGGCATCCTATGCGGGCATCAGCGTCACAGACTTTCAAGAGCGATGATACGATACCTAGAAGGTGTGGTATCATCATCCCTTGAAGCGGCCTCACTTAGCTGAATCCCAATTGATAGGTCCCCAGAGTCGACAATCCTCGGGTCAGACAACTTGTCGAGCCCTAAGGGCCAGGCAAGAAGCATCAAAGAGAATCTCGTCCGAGCGCAGATTTCGCGGCTAGCTGGTGCGAGCTAAGCAAGCAGGCTAACCACTACTCTCTACTTCTAAGTCTATGTGCAAACTCAAGCCCAGGTCCGGCTTATCTTTCAATCTAACCCTCTACCCAGCACAACAACAATAATATAATACTGAAAGTAAAGGCAGAAAGGTAAATACATACAAAACCCCAGACGGGAAAACAAGCGCTAGGATTAACTCTCGTAGGGGATGGGAAACGGTCCCAGCATAGGGGATGGGAAAAGTCCCCAGCATCTGTTATTCCCCAGCAGAGTCTCCAGCTGTCGCTACTGCGAAAATCAGCGCCGGCTATGACAGAAGAGTCGCCACCGTGCGTTATTTATCCCACAAGAGGGAAAGGAAACGCTCAGAGTAAACCTAACGCAAAGAGGGAAAGGAATGGTCATCACAACCAAATCCTAGATTCGGGATTCAGTTACCCAAGGGGAAGGTATTAGCACCCCTCACGTCCGTCGTACTCAACGGGATCCATGCTTGTTTTCTATCTAAGGGTATGTTATTCTATCTACTCTAAAGGTCTGGGTTAAAAAGAAAAGAAAATGACTCGGCAAAGTATCGCACTTTATGCCTACGTATTCCCGTCTGGAACGAGAAATCAGAGTCAACGTAGTTCGCCTACCTACGGGAAAGGAGGGGAAGGTTGCTCGCTAGGATATCGCATCCTATGCCTACGTACTTTCATACGGCATGAAAGATTAGAGCAAATGTAGTTCGGGCTACAGAGGACACAAGTTTGTCTGACAGTTTTTTATCTCCTTAAGAAAGGGTTTTCCTGATTAAAGGTCCAAGAGGACAAAAACAGAGTTTGAATGTTTGTTTGAGTTTTTTACGAAAGAACTGTTTTTTAATCTGTTTGCAACTTGTACTGTACTAAAGACTTGTGATCTGAGAGTGACTACGTCGCATGTCATCCTAAGGGTACCATACTAAGCAGCCAGATTACTGAAGAGTGACCCTCCAGCAACCTTTCCTCAAATAGCTTAAGGCTCGTAACGTATAGCACACGTTATCCTTATTACTGTGTTTTTGAATTGTTTTGAGATGAGAAGAGAAGGATGAAGGTGAGAAAATTACTAAGAAGGGGGGGGGGGGGTTGAATAAGTATGACAAATAATCAAAGATTCAAACACAGTTATTTTTATACTGGTTCGTTGAACTCAACTACTCCAGTCCACCCTCTCAAGAGTGATTGGCCTTTCTCAGTCAAGGACTTAATCCACTATTTAATCAAACAAATTACAATAGTAACACCTAAGAACAACTGTTCTTAGTCTTCTCAAGAGCTACTGATCCCAACTGGATCCTCTTAAGGAAACCTTTTACAATCAATGTAAAACTATTACAAGAGTAAGAATGCTTCTAAAAAGCTATTATCACAACTGTGATATTTCTCTAAAGTTTCAGAACAATGTTACAGCAAATAAGATAAAAGAGCTTTTGAGAGATTTGCTTTTTGTGAATATTTTGCAAGAAGTTCGTTACTGAAGAAGATGGAGTGGACTTCTTTATATAGGCACTTAGATCCATGAAGTCTTCTCAACGTTGGAGGCTGTGCTGAAAAAGCCTGGAGCCTTTTGTCTTTTACTTTGCAGAAACTTTCCTTAGAATGGAATGCACAGATAAAAACTTTTTGTCTGTGTTCTTGTGTCTAGCATAAAAGAGGAAAGAGCTGTTGAGATATGCCAACGTACATATTCAAATCTTCTTCACTAAGTAAGTTCAGCTATCAACATCAGAGTCTGGATCTTCTGAATCTCCAGAGTAGAGATCTTCTGGATCTGCAGAGTCTTGGGATGTTCTTTAGATTATGCTGAATTAGAGTATGTGCAGCTTGTGTGCTTGAGCGTGTAGTTCTGTCAGAGCAGAGTCTTCTATATCAGATTCTCAATACTTATGCAGCGCAGTATCTTCAGAGTCTTCTGATGACTAAGCTTCTGAACTCTCAGAGTCTTTTATTCTTTAAAGGCTTCTGCTTCAGAATCTTCAGTAGATAGCACTCAGATTCTTCTGGAGGCAGCGTTCAGATCTTCATCTAAGATGCTCTTGAACCTTTGAAGCCTTTCATAATATCATTGTTCAGATCCAAATTTGCTCTTTAAGAATATTTTCTTTAGTACCTGTAGCAAACAGTCTAGAACAGATTTAGAGTATATAATTCTTGAATACAAAATTCATAAGTGTTATCATCAAAACATAGAGATATTACTAAGAAACAAGCTGTGTTCTTACAATCTCCCCCTTTTTGATGATGACAAAACATGAGAAATTTTGTTCAATAAAAAGTATGAATTATGACTCCCCCTGAGATTAACAATCTCCCCCTGAAATAAATACTCTAATAAAAAAAAACACTTCCCTTTTTGATTAAGTATATTTCAGATTCAGAACCTGATGCAAGAGGTTTGACTTTCAGAATCAAATCTTGATACCAGATAATTATGACTTCCTTCAGTCGGAGCGTCTGGTTATCATCTTGCTTGAATTATCTTCCAGAGTAAAGGTATCAGAGTAAGCTATCAGAGTTGATTGAATACTCAGATTTGCTTTGAAGATCAGGTTCTGGTTGGAAAAGACTCAGGGTAACTTCAATGAATTATGTCAGATATATCAATGTAATCTGAAAGACTTAAATTCAAAGTAAGTTAATAAAATGTCTGAATTTCAGTTTTAGTAATTGCTTATAGTTTGAACAATCAGATTCTCTTTTTCTCCCCCTTTTTGTCATAATCAAAAAGATTTTTAAAGGCATAAAGATACAGAAGAAAAGAAGCATATAGAAGCAAAAACAACAACATTCATTTAAGCATATCAGAGTTCACAATTAAACAGATAGATGCCAAAAAGCATAACACAACAATAAGAAAACAACAGAAACAATAACATGTGCAAAAACATCAAATAAAACTAAGTCTGGCGTGAGGCAATAAGGGTCAGAAGCTCTGTCATTTTGGCAGTTGACTCTTCTTGCTTAGACATCCAGGTCTTGATCTCATCAGCTGTCTTCTCTTGCTTGACCATCCAATCTTTTATTTCCTTGACATCATTCACAAGCTCTGTGACCACAGATGAAGAAGGAGCAGATGCAGTAGCAGCAGGGTTCTCTTCAGACTGGTTCTCTTCAGAATCTTGTTCAACCATTTTAGATTCAGGAGCCTCTGGAGGAGCAGCTTCCAGAAGTAACACAGGAGGAGGAGGAGGCATGTTCATCAGAGTTATCTTGATTAATTCTGCAAACTGAGCCTTAGCAAGCTTAGAGCATTTAGCTCTAACTTTTAAAGCAGCTTTGTCGAACATCCAGATGAAACGCTTCCAAGCAGCATTTGAAACAGTTGGATCCAAACATGACATGCACACATCCTTAACACGAGCATATTCAGAATCTATCTCCTTCTTGAATATTTCAAACATAGCATTAACATATGATCCTAGATTTGACTGTTCAGACTGTTCAAAGGGTTTAGGATTAGGAGTGTTAACAGGAGTAGGTTCAGATGGTGTAGGTTCAGATGGTTGTGGTTGAGGTGATGTTGGTTGAGATGTTTGGAAGTCAGATTGAGGGAGTTCAGATGGTTTAGGAATGGTTTGTGTTTTAGATAGATTGGTTTCAGATGGTTGAGGGATAGTTTGTGTTTCAGAAGTTTGAGTTTCAGATGGTTGAAATGAGGTTTTCTGAGGTGGGGAGTTGGGTGGAGTATGAAACATCCAAATGGGAACATGTTCCTTCATAGCACTGTCAGAACGTGCTTGTTTGAGTGATTCTGGTTCAAGATCAGATGAATCAGATGATTCACAATCAGAAGATTCATCTGAGTGAACAGATGTTGAAGAAATGATAATGGATTGATTGAGGGGGTTCTATATCCAGAATATTGTCAGAAAGATTTGGATCTTCTGATGGAACTGGTTGTTCAGAGTGTTCAGTTTAAACAGTCTCTGGTTGGTTTGGTTCTGAGATGATTATATCTGGTTGGGGAATTTCTAATTGGGGATTTTCTGGTTGTGAAATTGCTGGTTGTGAAATTTCTGTTTGAGGAATTTCTGTTTGTGAAATTTCTGGTTGAGTAATTTCTGTTTGTGGAATATCTGGTTGAATTGATTGAGGGGTTTCAGATGTAATATGAGGTTGGGGTTCAGAGGGAATTTGTACAGAAGATGGTTATGAATGTACTGGCTCAGATGAAGGTGGTTCAGATGAAAGGTTTGCAGATTGTTTGGGTTTAGAAGTTCTATGTCTAAGGTTTGGAGAGAGTTGAGGTGATGAAAGGGGTGAGTGAACAGCAGGTGTAGGATCAGATGTTAATACCTGATGAATAGTGTCTCTAATTTCTTCCAGAGTGGCATCTCTTCCAGAATTGATTCTGGCTTTCTTTGCTCCTTTCTTCTTCTTCCTTGGAACTTCAGATACTTTTCTTTTCTTCTGAACCGATCCTTCTTCAGCTTTTCTCTTGCTACGCCTTTCCTTCATCAGATTGGGCATTTCTTCTCCTTGTTTTTGAACAAGGTTAGCAGGTAGAGGAATTCCTTCCTTCAGACACTCTACAATGTAAGTCCAGACAATACTTTTTGGTTCATCTGCACTGAACATTGAAAAATCTTCTATGGGTATCCTTCTGCCATTGACCTCCTCAGAGTTTATCTTCCTTAGTTTACCATTCAGCTCTGAAATGATTTTCATCCTTTTCAGAGTGAGTCCATTTATCTCAGATCCAATGATGTATGACAGATCCTCTGTTATCTTTGCATCTGTCAGATGCTTCACCAACTTGTTTTCTACAAGGATGTCAGAAATCAGTCTTCCCAGAGGTATCCAAGTTCTAACTTTTCCAGCCTTAGCTCTGACCTCTTCTCTAGTCTCTTTGACATGAGTTAGAAGATGACTGAAAATCAGATAGGGAAAATCAACCTTAATATTCTGGTTGATGCAGTACATGAAGTACAGATGCTCTGAACTCACATAGTCTGGTGAGTTGGTTGACTTTCTATGAAAGATTGTACTCATAAATATCTTTGCCCAGATCCTATAGATAGGTTTCAGATCTTTAACCTTGCTTGTTGGTGTTTCAGCAACAGTAATTTCTTCATATACCTTAGCCATATCAATACGTGAAGAGGCTAGGTTTGTAACACCATCAGATTCTGTATAACTGAACAGTTGCCTGATCAGTTTTTCAGTAATCACTATCTCCTTCCCAAGGACAGATGAGTGAATGAACTTAGGACCAGTACTACCGTGAATCCAGAATTCCTTTACAAGAGTTGGGTATACAGGACCCATCAGTCTCTCAAAGTACTTCTCCCAGCCTTGAGCTTTAATGGAAGTTGTTAGGTCAAACCCATTTTCTTCTATAGATTCAAGATCAACAAAACTCTCACACAAAACCTCAAGATCTACTACAGGAGTAAATAGAGTGCGTTATTATATTTTTGTTGGAGATTTCAACAGCATTTGATGTAGAAGCCATTGATGAGGATGAAGCTTTTGATTTTGGTTTAGGGTTTTGGTAGAGTTTGAAGAGTAAGCAAAAACGCGTAAGTGCAGTGAGTGTGAAAAGTGTGAAAATGTTGTGATAGGTGGTATTTATAGAAAACAAAAAAAAATCAAGCATTGGCACATTAAAAGACACATACGCACGTTTATACAGCATTTAATGAAAGTAATCATTTCAATTTAAAATTATGACAATTGGGGGGAAATCCAAGAAAAATGAGATTTTCAAAGCAATACCTCAAACGTCAATTCAGTAGAGCACTCCATCTTTTCAGATACTGAGTGACACGTGTTTGCTTTGTATGTGCATCTGATACCTCTCAAGAAACGAAACGTTTCCAACGTTCAGATCTTCTGAGTTTGTTAGTTCAGAGTTTCACACAAATAAATCAATTAAAGATAAATGAATAAATAATCAGATGAAATACTTCAGATCTTTAAACATTTTGCATCTGAGAAGTTGCCTCTGATAAATATTACTCTGGACAAAAATCCATACAAATATTTTTCAGAATGAACTTAAACCTATCTTCAGCAAGGGGTTTTGTGAAAATATCAGCCCATTGATGATCTGTATCAACAAAGGCTAGATTTATTACACCCTTCTGAACATAGTCTCTGATGAAGTGATGTTTAATTTCTATATGTTTAGCCTTAGAATGTAAGATTGGATTTTTTGACAAACATATAGCAGAAGTATTATCACAGAAGATAGAAAGATTACTCTCATAGATCTGATAATCTTCTAACTGACTCTTCATCCAGAGCATCTGCGTACAACATCCAGCAGCAGCAATGTATTCTGCCTCTGTAGTTGATAGTGCAATAGTGGGTTGCTTCTTGCTGTACCATGAGATCATATGACTTCCAAGAAACTGACAGCTTCCAGAAGTGCTTTTACGTTCAACTCTGTCTCCAGCATAATCAGCATCACAGAATCCAACTAATGAAAATTCGTCAGATCTTCTGTAACACAGACCCATGTTAGTAGTACCTTTCAGATACCTTAGAATCCTCTTAACAGCTGTTAAGTGTGATTCTCTAGGATCTGATTGGAATCTTGCACATAAGCAGAAACTAAACAGAATATCAGGTCTAGAAGCAGTCAAGTATAGAAGAGATCCTATTATACCTCTGTAGAGTTTCTGATCTACCTTCTTACTTACCTCTTCTTACCTAAAGTGCTTGTAGGGTGCATTGGAGTCTTTGCCATCTTACTATCAACCATGTTGAACTTCTTCAGAAGCTCTTTAACATATTTGGTCTGATGTATGTAGGTGCACTCTGGAGTCTGGTTGACTTGGATTCCCAAAAAGAATCTCAATTCTCCCATCATGCTCATTTCAAACTCTGCATGCATACATTTAGCAAACTCCTTTCCAAGCATAATATTTGTTGATCCAAAAATAATATCATCTACATAAATTTGACAAATCAACAAATCTTTCTTAAGAGTTTTACAGAATAAAGTTGTATCCACTTTTCCTCTGATAAAATTTTTCTTTAGAAGGAAATTGCTCAACCTCTCATACCAAGCTCTGGGAGCTTGTTTTAAGCCATAAAGAGATTTCTTTAATTTAAAAACATGATCTGGAAAGTTTTCACTTTCAAAACCAGGAGGTTGGTGGATATATACTTCCTCTTCTATAATACCATTAAGAAAGGAACTTTTAACATCCATCTGATACAGAGTGATGTTATTCTGTGCAACAAATGAAATAAGAAGGCGTATAGATTCTAACCTTGCCACTGGAGCATAAGTTTTAGTGTAATCAATACCTTCTTGTTGACTGTAACCTTGAGCAACTAGCCTTGCCTTATTCCTTTCAACTTCTCCTTTTTCATTCAACTTATTCCTGAAGACCCATTTTGTTCCAATAACGTTGAATCCTTTAGGTCTAGGAACCAGATCCCAAACTTCATTTCTGGTGAATTGATTTAGCTCTTCTTGCATGGAAATAATCCATTCATTATCTTTCAGAGCCTCATCCACAGATGTTGGTTCAATTATTGACACTAAGCCAAACAATGAAGATTCAGATGTTCTGAGATAGGATCTTATCCTGATTGGATCATCTTTCTTTCCAATAATCACATCTTCTGGGTGAGATGCCTTGATTCTGGAAGAAGATCCTCTGACATTTAATCTTTCAGAAATGTGTAAGTTGTCCAATTGAGAAGATAGGGGAATAGCATCTGGAGTTGCTTCAGATTCCTTTTCTTTAGCCTTTTCTGCCTCTGATCCTTCAGAGTTTGTGAGAATCACTTCTCTATCTGCAGAATTCTCAAACTGCTTTGGCTTTTCAGAGCCAAGCTTATCATCAAATCTTACATGAATAGATTCTTCCACAATCTGTGTTTCAGTATTGAATACTCTGTAGCCTTTAGAGCGTTCAGAATAACCAAGCATGAAACACTTCTGTGCTTTGGAATCAAACTTGTTAAGATTCTCTTTAGTGTTAAGTATATAACAAGTACATCCAAAAGGATGAAAATATGAAATGTTAGGCTTTCTATTCTTCCACAGTTCATATGGAGTCTTTTTCAGAAGAGGTCTTACAGACACTCTGTTCTGAATGTAACAGGCTGTGTTGATTGCTTCTGCCCAAAAGTGTTTTGCTAGATTTGTCTCATTGATCATGGTTCTGGCTATTTCTTGCAGAGTCCTGTTTTTCCTCTCTACAACCCCATTTTGTTGTGGAGTTCTAGGACAGGAAAAATCATGAGCAATGCCATTTTCAGAAAAATATTTTTCAAAATATTTATTTTCAAATTCACCACCATGATCACTTCTGACTTTTATGATTTTGAAATCCTTTTCATTCTGGACTTGCTTGCAGAAGTCAAAGAACACAGAATGTGACTCATCCTTGTGTTTTAAGAACTTTACCCATGTCCATCTACTATAGTCATCAACAATGACTAATCCATACTTCTTGCCTCTGATGGATGCAGTTTTCACTGGTCCAAACAGATCAATATGAAGTAATTCTAGTGGTTTGGAAGTAGAAACAACATTTTTTGATTTAAAAGATGTTTTTGAAAACTTCCCCTTTTGGCATGCTTCACAAAGAGCATCTGAGGTGAACTTCAGATTAGGAAGTCCTCTGACAAGATTAAGTTTATTAATCTGAGATATACGTCTCATATTAATATGGCCCAATCTTCTGTGCCAGACCCATTGCTCTTCATTAACAGACAAGAGGCATTTAACATTCTGAACTTTAAGTTCTGAAAGATTTATTTTATAAATGTTGTTTTTCCTCTTACCACTAAATAGGATAGAGCCATCCTTTTGACTAATAGCTTTACAACATTTTTTATTAAAGGTAATATCATAACCATTGTCACTTAATTGACTTATGGACAATAAGTTATGTTTTAAGCCTTCAACAAGTAAAACATTAGTTATAGAGGGAAGTTTACCATTTCCAATAGTGTCAGATCCAATGATCTTGCCTTTCTGGTTCCCTCCAAACTTCACGTCACCTCCAGATATAAGTTCCAGGCTTTGGAACATAGATCTTTCTCCTGTCATGTGTCGTGAGCATCCAGAATCCAGGTACCATGACTGGCGTCCTGATCTTGCTGCTAAGAACATCTGCAACAGGGATTATTTTGCTCTTAGGTACCCAGATCTTCTTGGGTCATTTAGGGTTAGTTGGTTTGTAGGTTTGTCTAAACTTCTGTTTTTCAACATAATGTTTATTCTGACTTGCCTTGGGTTTAAACACATAAGTATTCTTCTCAGAGCTTGTGTGTTTAATGTCATTTAAGTGACCAAACTTAAATTGAGAGTACAGAGGTGTCTTCTTGATGAAGAGTTTGTCAACAAATTTTGGATTACTTCCAGAGGAAGATTCATATCCAATACCTCTTCTGTTATTCCCAATAACACCATAGATCATAGAAGTCATCTTGCTTCTGTCTAAGCTCTTAGTAAGGAATCTCTAAAAGCTAGAGTAATATTTTTCTAAAATGTTTTTACATGACTTAGTATCATATTCAAATTCTTGTTGAGCTATTTCAAAGTCATTTTTGATTTTCAGATTAATTTCTTTTTTGCTCAACAAGTTCTGTCTTCAGAAGATCAATCTCAGATTCAAGACTGCTTTTCAGCTTCTTGTATTTGAGTTTGATATTGTTATAACTTTTCAGAACTTCTGATAATACTTTGATAAGTTCTTCTTTAGTAAGTTTAGCCATTACCTCTTCAGCGTCATCGTCAGATTCAGAATCAGATTCAGATCCTGAAGTTCCTTCCTCCTGATCTTCTATGCTGGCCATCAGTGCAACATTAGCACATTCTTCTTCTGATTCAGAAGATGATTCAGATTCATCTGAGTCATCCCATGTTGCCATCAGAACCTTCTTCTTTTTGTCAACCTTCTTCTTGGGTTTTTCTCTTTGAAGTTTGGGGCAATCATTCTTGTAATGCCCAGGTTCTTTGCACTCATAGCATACAACTTCTTTCTTGCCAGATCTTCTGTGTCCAGAAGATTCCTTTCTCTGATCAGACTTTCTGAAGTTATTGAACTTCTTTCCCTTGTGCTTCCAGAGTCTGTTGATCCTTCTGGACAACATGGATAATTCATCTTCTTCTTCAGAAGAAGATCCTTCAGAGCTTTCTTCAATAACCTGCAAAGCTTTAGCAGATTTATTAGATTTTAAAGCAATAGATTTACCTTTCTCTTTCTTCTGAGGCTCATCTTCCTCAAGCTCAATTTCATGGCTCCTTAGTGAGCTGATGAGTTCTTCTAAAGATATCTTGTTCAGATCTTTAGCCATCTTCAAGGCAGTCACCATTGGTCTCCATCTGGTAGGTAGACTTCTGATGATTTTCTTTACATGATCTGATGTGGAGTATCCCTTGTCCAGAACCTTTAGACCAGCTGTAAGGATCTGAAATCTAGAAAACATAGTTTCTATATTTTCAGATTCTTCCATTTTGAACGCCTCATACTTCTGTATAAGCGCCAGAGCCTTGGTCTCCTTCACTTGAGAATTTCCTTCATGAGTCATTTTAAGTGACTCAAACATTCCATGAGTTGTTTCTCTGTTAGTAATCTTTTCATACTCAGTATGAGAGATTGCATTAAGCAATATTGTCCTAGCCTTATGGTGATTTTTGAAATCCTTCTTCTGGGCTTCTGTCATTGATTTTCTATCAATTTTCTTGCCATCCTCATTTGTAGGATGTTCATAACCATCAATGACCAAGTCCCACAAATCAGCATCATACCCAAGGAAGAAACTTTCTATCCTGTCCTTCCAGTAATCAAATTTCTCTCCATCAAACATGGGAGGCTTTGTGCTGATTCTATCCCCTTCATATTTGTTACAACTGGCTGTATTGGATGTAGAAACATCACCCATAATGACAGACAAATATATACCAAAGTAACTTTTCTCACTGGATCTTTACTGACACGGTAAAGTGATAGCACACGCAGAACCGGAGCTCTGATGCCAACTGAAGGTGAGAAAATTACTTAGAAGGGGGGGGGGGTTGAATAAGTATGACAAATAATCAAAGATTCAAACACAGTTATTTTTATCCTGGTTCGTTGAACTCAACTACTCCAGTCCACCCTCTCAAGAGTAATTTGCCTTTCTCAGTCAAGGACTTAATCCACTATTTAATCAAACAGATTACAATAGTAACACCTAAGAACAACTGTTCTTAGTATTCTCAAGAGCTACTGATCCCAACTGGATCCTCTTAAGGAAACCTTTTACAATCAATGTTAAACTATTACAAGAGTAAGAATGCTTCTAAAAAGCTATTATCACAACTGTGATATTTCTCTAAAGTTTAAGAACAATGTTACAGCAAATAAGATAAAAGAGCTTTTGAGAGATTTACTTTTTGTGAATATTTTGCAAGAAGTTCGTTACTGAAGAAGATGGAGTGGACTTCTTTATATAGGCACTTAGATCCATGAAGTCTTCTCAACATTGGAGGCTGTGCTGAAAAAGCCTGGAGCCTTTTGTCTTTTACTTTGCAGAAACTTTCCTTAGAATGGAATGCATATATAAAAACTTTTTGTCTGTGTTCTTGTGTCTAGCATAAAAGAGGAAAGAGCTGTTGAGATATGCCAACGTACATATTCAAATCTTCTTCACTAAGTAAGTTCAGCTATCAACATCAGAGTCTGGATCTTCTGAATCTCCAGAGTAGAGATCTTCTGGATCTGCAGAGTCTTGGGATGTTCTTCAGATTATGCTGAATTAGAGTATGTGCAGCTTGTGTGCTTGAGCGTGTAGTTCTGTCAGAGCAGAGTCTTCTATATCAGATTCTCAATACTTATGCAGCGCAGTATCTTCAGAGTCTTCTGATGACTAAGCTTCTGAACTCTCAGAGTCTTTTATTCTTTAAAGGCTTCTGCTTCAGAATCTTCAGTAGATAGCACTCAGATTCTTCTGGAGGCAGCGTTCAGATCTTCATCTAAGATGCTCTTGAACCTTTGAACCCTTTCATAATATCATTGTTCAGATCCAAATTTGCTCTTTAAGAATATTTTCTTTAGTACCTGTAGCAAACAGTCTAGAACAGATTTAGAGTATATAATTCTTGAATACAAAATTCATAAGTGTTATCATCAAAACATAGAGATATTACTACGAAACAATCTGTGTTCTTACAAAGGACGCTCTAAAAAAGCCTATGGTTGAAAGGGAAACTAGCCTAATGTTATCATGCATGGGTCAAAACCTAATGTCTGTCATAATTTCCTCTTGCACAGAGGAAATCAGAGATCCTAGGGGATAAACAGCAAAAGACATCAAGCAATTACAATAAACAATAGAATGCATGCAATGCAGCAATATAAGACAGGCAAGGGAGAAGACAACAGGCAAGAGGAGACAAGCTCCACCTCAAACCTAGGGGTACTCAACACAAGCAAACAGACAATACAGAGAAAAACAAAGGACACAGAGGGGGCAGCCCAAGCAGCAGTACAAACTCTTACAGCAAACAGCAATAACAACTCTAAACAACAAAGTTGGATAGACAGCAAAGTTGACAGCAAAAGCTTCATCCTCAAGCAAGCTTCTATCTTCAAGCTTCATCAATCTTCAAGCTCCAACAAGTACACTCCAAGAGGAGGATTAAACATCAAGATCAAGTTATAATGTTAAGAAACTTAATGACAACCAAAGGAAATCACTAAGAACTCAACATTGCAAATGAAAGGTATCCTCAAAGTTCTACTCACTTGGGCATACCACTCATCCCTCCTAAGGAGAGATGGAGCTTCCCAAGAAGGACTTCATGTCATTGGATGGAATAGAAGCACACAATGCATTCTATGTTTGATGAAGAAATCAAAACTAGCTCTAATGGCTCTTCCTAAAACCCTAATTTCCTAAGCTACAAAAAAGCTATGCAAAAGGAACTCAAAACTCCAAATTAAATCAACACAATCAATCAAACAGAGGTTTATCATGTATATAACAACATCCAAAAGAAATGAATAATTTATCTTGATCTAAAAATCATTATTGAAATTAATCAAATGGGAAGACTAGGTTGAAAGCATGTTATGACTAGTCTAGTTGTTAATTCCATCTAAAATACTAAAACTACTTATAAAAATCTAAGAATTTTTCTAGGGGAACCTAAACACGTTAGAGGTCTATAGTAGAAAAACCAGGGCCTAAAACTATGCTTAAAGGCACTAAAGAAATCACACACCAAAAGTGGTCAAAAGGGAAATCAAGTGGGGAAGCCTCTAAAGATCTAGTTCAAAACCGAACCTAAAGCTACCTAAAAATTAACCTAAAAAATTCTGGGAGTTCTTTAATATGTCTATAACAAACCAGCAAAGAATTAAGTCCAAATTCTATACCAAACTCCAGAACAAAAATCGGCAAGAAACTATGTAGTTTTTGGCATTTTATTATCCAATTAAGGAGAAAAACGAAATCAAATTGAAAATTAAATGAAACTAAAATCCAATTGCGCACAAAGATCATAGACATGATAAAGATCATCCCAGAATTTTCTCATATTTTTCTAAGCATTTTTTCTATTTTCTATGAATTAAAATTAAACAGCACACAAAATAGAATTTTAATGCAACAATCAAATGGTTAAATTAAATCGGAAAATCAACCTACGGATCAGAGATTTGATCCGGTGATCGTTGATCAAGTGAATTTGCAAAGATTCGAACAAGATTAGATGGAAAACTTCTAGATCTACAATAATTCTTGCAAGAAGATGAAGATCGAACACTTCGAATCCGAATTGCTCCGAATAAGTGCTTCCAACTTACGCTCCAATGTCCAACTTCAATTTGCACGAAAATTAATTACGAAACTTGATCCGATAATGATGATGAGTGAAGGTTTATGCTCAAGATTCTATTGATTTCAATGAAAAACCAATGGATCCAATGATGAGGAGCTATGGGTGAGGGTTTGGAGAATGAAGAAATTGAGAGAATTGAGAGAGTGAGAGAATTCTTGAAAATGAAAAATGAAAATTGTGAGGATTTTTTTTTGGTTTGGAGTAGATCACTTAAGTACTCCTTAGGCTTGGATCCCAAGGTAAGGTTTGGACTTTGGCTTATGAAAATTGGTTTGGAGCTTAATGGTACGATTTTGAGTATGTAACCTCCTTTTGAAGCAATCCATAAAATGACCATTAAATATGACTCAAATTGAAATTCTAACAATGCCATTGTGTTTAGAATGTCATTTGCAGTCAAAATATGTACCAATTTGCCATTGTTTGAACCATTGTGAATTATTTTGGATTAAAAGGAGACCTTGCTTGTGCATTATGAATGATTTGGGGAATGTAACTTATTTGTGAAGAAACATGTCAAAACACCATGAATCATGAGTCAATTGAAAATTCTAGAATTTCCAATGTTTCTAAATCATCTTTTCTGATCAAATTGAGTGGTCATTTGGCATATTTTGTGCACATAACAATTTATTTGAATTTCCCACCAAATAATGCCTTTAATTTCTCTTCTTTCAAACCACTTCAAGTCAACTCTTACTATGAACCAAATCAATTCACCATGAGCTCTTGGTTGACCTAAAAACCATACTTTGAGCAAGTTCCATGTTGAACAAAATTGCATTTGAGATGTGCAAGTTGGAGATTTTGACCTATGATTGAAAATGTCCTATAATCTCACTTCCCCAAAATACCCCTAACTTGTAAACCTCATAACTTGAGTTCTACAAATCAGATGGAAGACTTCTAGTACAACTTAGAAAGCTAAGATAATTAGGAACAACTTTAATGTTGGCCAAGAGTTCAAGTGAAACCTCCTTCTAGGTCAAAAATAGCTTTGAAGTCAGATGATTTTCACAGACAAATTTCAGTGACCTCTGAGGACTTGTAACTTGTCTGAACCATAACTTGAGTTTTATAAATCCACTTGAGGACTTCTAGTACTCAAATTAAAGGTATTGAGATTCTACAAAAGTTACATGTTGGCCAAAGATCCATTTGAAACTTTTATCTTGACTTATGTGGTCTTGAAGTTAGGCACTAAACAAGGGATTTTACCCTAGGAACTCTGACTTAGCAACTTCCCCCACTCTTGATTCTTCTTGACTTGATCTTGGCACAACACCACAAATGTCTTAACATATCATTCCATGAACTCCATGACCTAAAAGTAGGCTTTGAACGTCTTCAATTGCACAGTTGGCCTAGGATTGACCCAGATGAAACCCTAATTGCTTGCACCTTAACTGTGGCTCTTGCACTTGAATCAATGACTTGATTAAGCTCTCTCATGGCCCTCTAGGCATTCTATGAGCTCCATGCACATCCTCTTCTCATATTAAACACTTCATAACCCTCGGATGGTCTTCAGTCGATCCTCATGTTAGGAGAAGATTCACACTCAAACATCTAAACCCTTAGGCACTCAAACCACCTCCTGATGACTTTGATAACTCTCAATCTTGAATGAGACCTCTTGCTAGGCTTCTCTTGATAAGAATCACACTTGATCCCCTGCTATATGAATGATATCATGATATGCAAATGATATAACTATGCAAATGATAATGCAATGAAACATAAACCAGGTAAGAAAAGGTTGAGCAAATTTTGGGGTGCAACAAGTATGCTCATGTTATGTTGACTTTTCTGCTAAAAAAAAAGTCAAAATGTTGTTACAATAAATTTGAATTTCATTTCCCCCACAAAATATGAACTAAAAACAAACCGAAATAGTTGAAGTTGAATTGGTAGTTTTGTTAGAAACATACTCTAACACATCATGGACTGAAATGGCAGCTAGTGCAGGCATTGTATGAAAGCCAGCATGAACTACACACAAAAGATGTTATATGTCAAAAGCAAAAGAGTAGAGTAACTTGCAGCATATCAACCTGTGAAAGTGGCATATTATTTGAATATAGCTGAAAAAGAAACTAAGTCAAAGTATAATAGGTTATACTGTACATAAAAAAGAACCAATATTGCAAATTGCAGTGTAGTATATTATTAAAACCAAAGGTCTATATTATAATATTATAGTGAAATGCAGTTCACATATGGCAGCAAATTAATGACAAGACCAATCCTGGGTTGCACCTTTGATTAAAGCAAGACGTATATCTTGATACGATAAAGCATAAAAAATTTCACGAAATCTGCATATAAGGACGTTTGGATCAGTTTGTACCAAGTTGTTCAGAATAGTAGGACATATTAGAAAGGGAAAGGAGTATTAAGAAAAAAAAGGAGAAACAATGAAATGTGTGAAATGGGGAAAGGAGTATTAAAATATGGTTATTCCTTATTGTCACTACGTGAAAAATGACACAGAGTCACCACCGGATTTTATTTATCCCAAGGAGGGAAAGGGAAATAGCGATAAAACCTTTGGGAAAAGAGCATGGTCATCGCAACCAAGTCTTAGGGTTTCGGGAGTCGGTTATGCGAGGGGAAGGTGTTAGCACCCCCTCGCATCCATCGTACTCGAACCCTAAGACTTGGTTGCGATGACCATGCTCTTTTCCCAAAAGTTTTATCGCTATTTCCCTTTCCCTCCTTGGGATGAATAAAATCCGGTGGCGACTCTGTGTCATTTTTCGCGTAGCGACAACTGGCGACTCTGCTGGGGACTTTTTCCTAAGCGAGTCAAGCCTAACCTAGGTTGTTTTTTGCGTGTTTGGGTTCTTTCCTTTTTGCTTGTTTATCGCTTTCCTTGTTTTTTCAATTGTATCTCACCTTGTTTGGTTTCATTCGTTGTGGTGTGGATTAGATACTTTGGTGGCAAACCTTGAGGGAAAGACTCTATACCCGAGTCTAGAGTGTTAAAATTGTGATAGGAGAGGTTGAGTAGTATGGGTTTCTGAGATGCTCATCTCGTGATAGTCGATACGAGAACCTCGCTTAGAGTAGATTTCTTTGAGAATGATGGAAACTGTCAAGCTCTTGGCGTGTTGAACCAATATTTTCTTGGGAATCCATTACTCTAAGGACCTTTTAGAACCTTAAACCATTGGCCAACTAAGATTGATGGTCACGTAGTATGGGTCCTCGAGAAGCTCTTCTCGTGAGGATCGATACGAAGACCTCGTTCAGAAGAGACTTTCTTGATGGTGTGTTGCCTGACAATGACTGACATACGTAACAAACAGTCAAGAAAGTCCATGACTCTGAAATCCTTGTCTAGAACCCAATGACGATGTGTCTCGTAGTATGGGTCCCCAAGAAGTTCTTCTCGTGTGGGTCGATATGAGGAACTCACCCAAAAGATATTCATGTGATGGAGTCATCCTCCGACATATTCATGTCATGTATGATGAACAGTCATGTAAATCCATGACTTTGGGATCCCAATTGAACCTTAGATCCCACCTGGTGAGAACCTTGTGTTACGATCAATTAACTTTTATCCTTAATCCGTACCTTTGATCCTGTGTGCTAAAGTCAGATTAAGTACATTGCATCCCAGTGCGTTCAATCCATTTCATGTGCATTGCATCTGCATTCTACATATCATTTCCCGCGAACCTCATATCACCTTTGTCGCTACTGCGAAAATCGGCGCCGGCTGAACAGAAGAGTCGCCACCGTGCATTATTTATCCCACGGGAGGGAAAGGAAACGCTCAGAGTAAACCTCGCACAACATGGGAAAGGTATGGTCGTCGCAACCAAAACCTGGATTCGGGAGTCGGTTACGCAAGGGGAAGGTATTAGCACCCCTCACGTCCGTCGTACTCGACGGGGTCCACGCTTGTTTTCGAGTATGGATTGTTATTCTATCTAAACTATAGGTCAAGGGTTAAAAAGAAAATAAAATGAAAAAATAAAAACGACTCGGCAAAGTATCACACTTTATGCCTACGTATTCCCGTCTGAAACGAGAAATCAGAGTCAACGTAGTTCGCCTACCTACGGGAAAGGAGGGGAAGGTTGCTCGCTAGGATATCGCATCCTATGCCTACGTACTTTCATACAGCATGAAAGATCAGAGCAAACGTAGTTCGGGCCACGTACGACACAAGTCTGTCTTGGTTGATTTTATTCCTTCTGAAAAAGGTTTTCTTGATTAGCAGTTCCGGCGGACAAAAATGACGTCTTGATGAGTTCACATTCTTTTACGGAAGAAGTGTCTTTTATTGTATTTGAAATCTTATTGTGTTTTTTTTGTTTTGAGAAAGAAGAGACAGAACTCTAACTTATGGTTGCGAAGGGAAACAAACTAACCTAATGTTATCATGCATGGGTTAAGACCTAGTGTCTATCATGCTCCTCTCTTGCGCAGAGAGAAACAGAGATCCTAAGGGAATAGACGGGAACAGAAACAATATCAGATATATACAGTAAAGCAGTAAAAATGCATGAATGCAACAATACAAGCGAGGCAAGGGAGTCCCACTCAACCTCGAACCTGGAAAACAATGGGCAAAAGTGAACAGACTTCACTTTCAACCCACCAGGGTAGACAGCAAACAATACAGTCAGGAAAACCAATCAATACATCAGAAATGAAATACAGCAAAATAAACAGCCACAGCAGCTCTGCATCAATATCCATCTTCAGGTTATCTCCAATCAGTTACAAGCTTCAGTCAGCAGTATTCTCTATCTTCACAGTCTTCAAGCAAAGGCTTTGGTTGCCAATCTTCAGTCTACAATGGCCTTTCTTCAAGTCCTATCCTCCAAGCTGAGGGATCAATCACCAGAGTGGATTGGGTGTTAAGCAATTAGTTGACTACCAATGGTGGTAAACCAACTGCCACTAACACATAAGACATTTTCTCTCAAGAGTTCTATCCCTCAGACAATAGCACCAAGCCTTCCAAAGGAAGGGGGTGAGTGTCTCAGAGAGACTCTGTATCACAGAGAGGAATGGAGGTAGTCAAAACCTTCCATGTTTGAGAATCAAGCTTTCTAACCTAGAGCTCTGCCTAGTTCCTAAACCCTAATCTCCTTAACAGCTGATGGCAAAAATCTCCTCTCCAACTCTGGAAGTTGGTCTCCAGTCTCTGGATCTCCAATGGCTTCATCATCTTCAGTCTTCATCTCTCCCAATCCCCAGACAGTCCCAATACCCCAAACAAGCAAGCAATCATCCCCAAAGGGCACACCACACCAGTCAATCTGATATATACAGTATATTAATAGCAGTAGGGGAATCCTGACTTTTCTAAGGGGATCTAATAACTACCCATAGCCCCTATAGTCCCATAGCTAAACTATTTAATCCCTAAGTCCTGAGGGAAATGAACTAATTCACCTAAGTTATCACTTAAAACCCTAATTTGTTCATGTTGTTTACACCTAAACTAACCACCTAAAACTAACTCCTAAAAATATGAATTAAATTGCATCTACAAGATAACAATGCCTATTAATCAACCTAAAAAGAATGGACAAAAAATATTAAAGCATTGGTTAGAACAAAATTTATCAAAATCATGTATGAAATGAAACACCTAAAATAGGCATTTATTTGGAAAATATGGGAAAAATATCAAATAAAAAGTAAAATGCAATTTTTATTTTTTATAATTTTCTAGACCCTTTAAAGAAAAATATGCAAAAAGAACCATCAAAAAATAATGATTTTTTAATTTTATATGATTTTTATAAAATGCATGAAAAATGAAAAGAAATTAAAAAGAAATATAAAGAGATAAGTGGAAGGGGGTGAGAATAGCAAGAGTATCAGTTGATACACGCTGGGCCCAGCAAGAGTGGGGTGTGGAAATGAAAACAAGCCCAACCGGTCACTAAATGAAACGGCAGCGTTTCATGGCTGCTGCAATTCCCTCCAAAAGCTGAAATTGAATATGGGCCTTTGATCTTGAAGTCTAGTCAACCATTTCACATTGATCCGACGGCTGACACATTTCTTCTCCAAATGAAACCCTAAAACTCATACAACTCCATTTCAGGCGTGATTCTTCTAGCAATCCTAGCTCACTCGTTTCTCCATGAAAGCTTATGAAATAAAAATCAAAAATCATCCTCTTCTCGCCCTCTATCCAACCATACTCTTAGTTTACCTTGAAACCTCTTGTACACTTCAAACCGAATGCATAAACCCTTGGTTCCACCATGAACACTTGCCATGCAACTTCATTAAACCTTGAAATTCTCGATGTTAACTTGTTCTACATGCCACCCTGAGTACACTAAGCTATAATGCACGCTTTAAAACTCCATAACCAGAGCTTCCTTGATCTTGCAAGAATTGATACCATATTTCGAAACTTCATGAAATGATCTTAAACTACTCATGGATGATCCCTAGATTGTCTCTATTGCAAATAACTTAAGATCTAACCCTAACAATGGCTAATCATGGTGATTCGAATCAAATTGCATCCTTACCAAATGGATATGGTGATGATGGTTATCCCTCGTTTCAACCCTTGCCACTTGTGCTAATTGATCCTTGGATGATGGTGATGATTCCTGTGAAGAGAATTGGTGCTTAAATCCCTTGAAAATGGCAATTCACACCTTCACGCAAGTTGGAGTGATGAATGGGAACCAACAATCCAGCCACGAATCCTTGAGCCTTCTTCTTGCTTTTCACTCCACAATAATGGAGGATGATGATGATAACAGAAATTGAGATGATTGATGAAGCTTCAATGGAGTTTGAAGAGAAAATGCAAATTGGAGTGAAGGATTCAAAGTAGTGTTTTCAAGTCCAAAGAATCACCAACCCATGCACAAATAGCTTCATTTCCTTATATAGGAGAGGATTAACAGAATGAGAAGTTTCTAGATTGGTCCTAGAGGGATCTAGAAGCTTATGGAACTTTCATGAATTTATCATTTGATGGCATTTTGAATCATATCATATCATGCTTGCACCTTGGGTAAACTTGAGTGAAAATCTCCTCTCATGAGATATTAGGAGTGTATGTATGAAAAACCAAGCTTTCCTTGCCTTGTGTTAAGCTTTACCATGTTGCCTTATGATGTAAGAAACAAATTTACAAAGGAAGTCCAATTTTTAAACCTAAACTCAAAAATGTGGATGAACCAATGTCTTTAAAATGATGTTGGGAATCAATTTGGTATATTGGATGACCCATATTGGCTTTGTAGATCTCTCAAACCATTTTCCAACTTGAACTTTTTCAAGTTATATGCCTTTTTTAAGTCATTTTTCACCACTTTTAAAATTCCATGCTCTAAGCTTTTCCAAACTTTCACACCTTCTTTTATAGCCTTAAAATCCCATTTTGAACAACTTTGATGTTGTGAAGTTTTTCATTTGAAGCTTCCTTGCATGAGTTTTAGGCATAGGCTATGAATGACCTGTAATCACCAAATGACCAAAATACCCTTTGCTTTCCAAGACCATAAGTAGAGTTCCACACATCCTATGAAGGCATACCATACCATTCTAGAAAGCTAAGACAATTAGGAACAACTCTTATGTTGACCAGAAATTCATTTGAATTCTCCTTGAGGGGTAAAAATTGCTTGGAAGTCAAGTCACTTTTACAGACAAAATTTCAGATACCCCAGATGACCTGTAACTTGCAAGGACCATAACTTGAGTTCTATAAATCTCCTTGATGTCTTCCACCACTCAAATTAAAGGTATTGAGATCCTCTACAAGTTTCATGTTGGCCAAGGATCCATTTGAAGCTTGCATTTTGACTTATCTTGCTTGGAAATTTGACCTAAACTAGGGGATTTTACACAGAAACCCTAATTTAGAAACTCCTCTTCTCCTTGATTTCTCTTGATTTCTTCTTAGCATATCACCATATCCTTCTCTATATGTCAATTGATGAACCCCACATCTCTCCAATAGACCTGAATGCCCTTCAATCAGTCAATTGACCTAGGGTTGACCTAGGGTTGACCCTGATGAGACCCTAGTTGACTGTCTTCAACTGCAGCTCTTGTGCTCACATCAATGACTTGTCTCCTTCTCCCAATGACTTCCTAAGTCCTCCAAGATGTCTAGATACTCTCCATGCCTTCAATTCACAACTCACAACTCCCTTGTTGATCCTCAGATGCCCTCAGATAGGAGATAGGCTCAAAGCTTGATCTATTGAACTCTCTGCTTTCAAATTCTTTTCTGATGACTTGAATGGGATTGAATTAGGATAACAACCTCTTGATAGGCTCATAGAGATGAGAATAATGCTTGGTCCCTGTTGGATGACTTGCCATGCTATGCTATGCAAATGAGTAGGCCATGTACATGACTCTATATGCAAATGCTAATGATATTGAAACATAAACCAAGTGAATAAGGTTGAGCAAATTTTAGGGTGCAACAACCTTTTGTTTCTAACTAACTGGCTGATTTTCCGACACTTGATCAGAATTGGAAATATGTCCCAGATCACTATGGAAGAGCTTCATAAAGGCCAGGAATTGTTGAAGGAGGAGGTCAAGCAACTGAAAACTCAGGTGAACTTGATTATGGAGATCCTGCAAATGCTGATAAGGAAGGAAAGTAACCCCGCACCAGTTGTTGCCGCAAAAATGCTTGATCCTATGGAAGTACTTAAGTCCCCCTCAAGTCAAGAGATGCCTCGTGAGCATGACCTACCACTTGGACCTATGAAGCATATCAAAGACCATTACTTAATCCTCAGTCAGGTCCAAGGAATCAACCGCAAGTAAGAATCCATATCCAAATCAGCGTCGAAGCTCTGCCCAACGAGGCCCAAACAGACCAAGGAGGCCAGAGAAACACTTTGACCCAATTTCTATGTCATACAGTCGACTCCTCCCTTTGTTGCTCAGTAACTCGTTGGTCCAACTAAGAGAACTTGGTCCTCCTCCAACACCGCCTCCTCTAGACTATGATGCAAATTCCAGGTGTGTATTCCACTCTGGAGCACCTGGACACACGATCGAGGATTGTAAAACCTTGAAGTACCAAGTACAAGGGTTGATTGAGTCTAAATCGATTTCATTTATGCCTCAAGGCCTTCAAATCAACGTCAACCCTTCATCTGGTCAGGCAGGCTCGTCAGTTTTTGTCATGGAAGAAACTTCGAAGAGTGGGTGTGAAAAAGGTCATCACCATGGTGTCAATGAGCAAGAAGGCTAGCCCAACTGCAAGTCAAGAAAGAAAAAGCCCAGTACCCAATGCCGGCAATTTTTATATCTTGTCTTTTCTAAGCATTTGTAATTTATTTTCCGTCATTTGCTACTTGTTTTTAAACATTGTTTTGTTTTGAATGGTAATATTAATGAAGTAATCATGCTTTTTGAATTAATCATATCGCATTCGCTCATCTTTTCTTCACTAACAACAACAACAACAACAACAACAAAATGAAAAAATATAAAAAAGGTTTCATCTACCCCTCGTCCACTTATTTTATCAAACCTTTGTTTTAGCAAAAATTGGAGGGAGGATGACGAAAACGAAATACCCATAATTGCAATTGTATGCTTTCGGATAAAATCCTGTTGATGATGTACAAGCATTGTTTCAAATCCCCTAAATACCGGAGATATAAGGAGTTAATCCCTAGTCAACCACTTTGAGCCTAGAAGTAGGAGTTTTCTTTGGACTTTTAAACCCTTACACTCAACCTGGGGCAAGGTAGTTTTCAGTTAATCCAATCCCGCATTTGAATCAACAAAGCCAGATCCAGAAGACGATTGTTCATCAAAGACCCATGACATGGCAGTCATAATCCTCCAACAAAACCAAAAAAATCATAAGTCTGCTAAGTCAAACGTTTCAAAGGGGACTTAGGCAAAAAAATCAAGGCAATCCCGATGGGTCTGACAAGAAGAATCAGTCCATGCAAAAGTTAGGGATCAAAAACAAAATAAAAAGAGGTTCTCAAATCCTCAGCAAAAACAAAATAAGATTCAGTGACCACTATGTCAAAGTAAATGGGTTACTGACATCCATCAAAAAACCAAATAAGGTGACTGCCATCTCGGGCAAACCTTGAGCCATCAAGCTTACACTGTCAAGATAAGCACGTGCGGAATTAGCTGAACATAGGACTGGAGAATGTCATGAAGAAAGGGTGGGTTAAAATAAAACTTTGAGCCTTATATCCTTTGTTTAAATAACCGTGAACCAGACCATGTTACAACCCTTAAAAGACCTAATTTAAGTAGGGTTTATTCTGAAAGCATACTACAACAAGGTTGCGTAAACTGACTTCCACAGACTTGCTAATCTTTAGCATTGGTGTCGTATTCTTGCTATATTTTTCACACATCACTAAATTAAAACTATGTTTAAACTAATGGTCCATTCGTCACACACTTTCACATCATTCCAATAATGATTGATTTTTTCAAATTTTACATGAGAATCGCATTAAAATTACCATTTGTGAATAAACAATTTAAGTTGCAAGTCGGTACTTGACATCAAAGAAATTCCAACAAGGAGAGATTAAAGAGGACTTGACCATTCATCGAAGTTGACCAGAATCAAGAGCACCTTATAGTCCTCATGAATTAGGGGAATTGTCATATCTACCCAAGGAATCAGCCAGTCTAAAGCAAGTCTCCAAGCATCATTTAATTACGGGGCGAGTCATTAAAAGATTGATTGATCAGAAGAGAATCATCACAAGACTCTACCAACTAGGGGCAGGTCATTCGAAGGTTCTTTGATTAAAAGAAAAGTCCTTCCAATGCTCAATCAGCGCAGGTCGAGTCGCTTCAACGCTCATTCTGGGGGCAAGCTACTTCAAGAGTACGTCGAGGCCCATCACTCCAAGAGTCAGTTAATCAAGTACTAACCTCTTCATCACGCAAGATTCTGAGGCAGGCTATCTCGAGGTCATCTCATGACGAGCTACCTCCAATCTCTCTTTTAAGGAGAAATTCTCCAGAGACCCTTTCAGACTGGGGCAAGTTGAACTAAAACTGGGGAAAGCTCTTTCCATGCCTTTAAGCTTATCAAGCAAGCTCCTTCGAGTTCAAGACGGGTGTTGGGGAATCATGCTATTAGCCCACCCGACCAAATCACCCTTTTCTTTAGCCTACTTTCAGACTCCGGTTCCCGTTTGGTAGTCAATTTTCCTTTCAAAGTCCAGTTATTGTCTGGCAAACCGTAAAAATAGTTCCCCTTTGACAATAAAACAAGGAGTCAGTTTCTGGCCTAACAACTTAACCCTTTTACCACCAATTCTCGTCTGGTAATTCACCTTCAGAGCCCAACCATACTTGGCACGACCCTCACCCATAATCACCATGTCCTTGCATCCCCGACATTTTTGCATACATCCTGCATTTTTACATACGTGCTTAGCCGGTCATTCTTAAAGATACAAATTTCCTGTGGACATCCTAGTAGGATCCTTTAAGAGTGCTATCCCTTCACTTCCCTTTCGTAAGTCCATTTTGAGATGTCTTCTCACCTTACCTTTCGTAAGGGATTTCATGGTCTTTCGCATGAAATCTTATTCTTTCACTTCCCTTTCGTAAGCATTTTCTCGCTGTCTTTTACATGCGACAAAGCTTTGTGTTAGGTATCTTCGATCAATTTGGATGCTTGATGCCTATGTGGCCAAGAACTGAATGGTCGCCTTACTTAAAGAATATCATCTCCGTCGTTGTGCCTGTGAGGTCAAATGATGTTCTGATGCCCTTTCCAAGTTTCCTCTACCTTTTGCAAGAGGATGGTTATTGCCCTCAACTTACCTTTTGTGAGT
This sequence comes from Lathyrus sativus, assembly GCA_963859935.3. Lineage (NCBI taxonomy): Eukaryota > Viridiplantae > Streptophyta > Magnoliopsida > Fabales > Fabaceae > Lathyrus > Lathyrus sativus. Next base: position 87,146,890 of record OZ012737.1, on the reverse strand, counting down.
CTTTTTGTGTCTCTTTCACGAGATATCTTCACCTTGCCTTTCGCAACGGATTTAACTTACCTTTAGTAAGACTCACCGTGCCTTTCGTACAGGTTCTTGTCAGCTTACCTTTTGTAAGTATCCTCTCTACCTTTTGTTCAGGGGTCTGTTCTGCCTTTTGTAGAAGAAAGTATGATCGTCCTCTCCTGAGGGAGTCTCCTATCTACCTTTTGTAGAACGAATTATCTCCAAACCTTTTGTTCTGGAGTCCTATTTACCTTTTGTAAAAGGAAATTTTTCTCCTAACCTTTTGTTATGGAGTCCTTTCTACCGTGATGGAAGGAAATACGATCATATTCTCCCGAGGGAGTCTCCGCTATTTGATGTAGAAGGAGTTACTATTTCTCCAAACCTTTTGTTTCGGAGTCCTCTCTACCTTTTGTAGAAGGAATATTTCTCCTAACCTTTTGTTCTGGAGTCCTCTCTACCTTTTGTAGAAGGAATACTTTTCTCCTAACCTTTTGTTCAGGAGTCCTCCTTGCCTTTTGTAAGAGGAAAACTGTTTATTTTCGAGTCCTCTCTACCTTTCGTAGAAGGAATATCTCATTACCCTTATTTTCTGAGTCCTCTCTACCTTTCGTAGAAGGAATATCTCTTCGCAGTTATTTTTGGAGTCGTCTCTACCTTTCGTAGAAGGAATATCTCATAATCAGTTATTTTTAGAGTCCTCTCTATCTTTCATATAAGGAATATCTCACAGTCGTTTTATTTTAGAGTCCTCTCTATCTTTCGTAGAAGGAGTATCTCGCGATCGTTTATTTTAGAGTCTTCTCTACCTTTCGTAGAAGGAGTATCTCACAGTCATTTATTTTCGAGTCCTCTCTATCTTTTTTAGAAGGAATATCTCCTAGCCAATTTTTGATTCCCTATTATGAGACAACTCTTTGACTTTTTACAGAAGGAGTTTTAGATAACTTGTTTGTAGTATAACTTATCCTCTTGGAATACTACAGGGATGTCTCCCCTTCCAATACTGGCAAAGCACTCAAGCTCATACCCTCCATTTGCATCTCAAGCATATCACTGCATCTAGTCGGTCAAAATTCTAGGTATTCTAGTATTTAATCCACTTCTACCTCGAATTTCTGAAAGCTATCGCTATTCATACCTTCAGGTCCAAGAAGATTAAATAGGGGCAGCTGTCATACCCCAAATTTTGACCAGGCATTTTTCGAGCTTTCATTCATCAGATTGTGTTCTTACTGTACATTATCCGCATAACATAACATGCCCTGCATATCTTAGAATTTTCATCATCTGTGCATCATATCCACTATTTATGTCATCTAACCATCGTGCATACAAAATAAGTGTCTTTTTGCTTGCGGTCTAAGCTCAAGTCTTGCAAGTTCGAACCAAGTTTTAGGAAAAATTGTTAGGTCAGATATGTGTGTATGGCATGGTTGAAATCCAGTTAGGTCTGACCTAACCTTGGTCAGACAAGTTTTGTTTCAAGATCAAGGCCAGGGTAAATGATTCAAGTGGTTGCGTCTGAAGTCTCGGTTAAAGTTTGGTGCCAATTCATATTATTTGTGTGTGGCTCAAGTTATCAAAATGTGTTGAATTCAAATACTTCGTGGTTGAAGATCATCAAAGACCCGCTCATTTTCAATTAGGGTTTCAGGCAATGCACTGAAGTTTATGAAGTTGTGATTCTGATTTGCAAGGCATGTTTAAGAAGTTTCAATATGAATGGTTGTGGATCATCAAGAGGATAAGTTTATCATGATTCAAGACGACAAGCGCTAGGACCGATTCAAGATTCTATTTTAAGTGGGAATTCAAGAAGTTAGAATTTGGTTCTAGTAATCAAAAATTCAAATTGTTATAGTCAAGAATCAAGGATGACATTACGGGTTCAAGCGAGAGAATATTTGTTGCAATTTGGATTTGGTTTGCTCACGTTTGTCAAGTACTAAATGCATCCATTTCTTATGGTGCAAGATTCAATTACATATCCAATTCAAGATTCAAGATTCAAGTGCTAAGTGTTAATTCAAGATAAGGTGTCATATAAGATCCAAATTCCAAATTCATGATGAAGTTTAAGATTGATCTATGGCCATAATGCATTCAAAGTTCAAAGGGTAATTCATGGATGGATTCATTTTGATCCAAGATTTGAATTCATTTCAAGTCCAAAAGAGGATTATGTTTGATTTTATCTCTTAAAATTTGTTCAAGATTTATTTCAAGTGGGAATTCAACAAAAGGTCTCAACATGAATAATAGTGAAAAACAATATTAATAACAAGTTCATTTACAAGATATTAGCCCATTTGTATTTCTATTATGAAAAATCAACAAAAAAAAGAAAAGTCATAAAACCCCAAATAATTCCAAAAGCCCATTCATAAACTCACAAAAAAGGGGAATATTAATGCTATACAAGTTGCAATCAAACAACCTCTTGAAGACTCCTACATAATATCTAAACCATGGCCCACGTTTGGCATGTTACCGCTGTTATTTTACAACACAAATAAATCAAGTATCTCTACAACATATAGCCAAAACTCTGTGCCTCTGCTACCACAATAGTGACACAACCTAACAAGGTGCTACCCCAAAACCTGCCAAACAATGACATTACAAACCGAAATTCAGCTGCAAGCCATCTGCACAAACTCTATCGTCCTGCTCTTGCAATAACATGCCAAGGATTTTGCTCAAAACGTGACAAACCCCTTGCTTCTTCATACACTGCACCACTTTCAAAACCGTACAACCTGTACACAATCTCACAACCTGCTGCTACACTCCAAGCCATGACAAACCAAATGTTCTGCACTTGTTACAAATCAATGAGTTGTACACTCTGCAGTAAAAAAGCCTCACTGCAACACACACCAAAATAAACCACACCAGTTTGTAAACCATACAACGCCTGCTAACTGCCTGCACTGATTCCACAAGACTCCAAACATAAGCCATGCCAATTTCCTGCTACAAACCTACAGACCCTGCACAAGCATACCACTCCAAAACCCACATCAACAATTCACAAGAAAACAAAGATGTACACATACCTGCGACATGCTTCACATAACAATAACAGCGACATTTCACTGCTATGTACAACCAAATAACCAACATACTTTGCAATGTGAAAATGACCAAACATGCAGCCTGTGTACAAACAATTTCAAATATCAACAACGATATCCTGCACCTGAAAACTACTTGACATCAGCAACAAGACAATTTCTAAGGAGAAAAACAGGTGGTTTAAATAAAGGACATCAAGTGAAAAATAAGGAGAAAAAAAAAAGAAGGGAGAATAAACTTTGAAAGAGAACATTGTCCATGAGTTCTTGGTAAAAAAGACTCACCTTTCATCAATAAGAGAAACTCAACTGCCTTCCAAACAAAACTCCATGAGCACCATGTACGCATCAACTTTACCATTTCACACCAACTTCTTTTGTAAACCATACATACAATTTTTCATTCTTTATCTCCTCTCACCTTAAGCTCGCATGACATATCCACCACCATTTATCATACACCATCAAACACAGAAAACTACCAACAAATCGAACCTTTGTTCACACACACACAACCATAACTTCTCCAACACAACAGTGAAGTCATTACCCTTACCTCTGTTCTTTCAACACAATATCAATCCTTCCATCCTTCAAACAACTTTGCAACAACACCGCAAACCCCTTTAAAACTTTCAATCACAATAGCAATTTGCGCCGCTCCCCTGTTTTCGTTGAAAAACCGTCGCTCACCCTTCCTCAATCGCGAAAAAACTCACCATCACGCCTTCAACAACTTCTGAAGTTACTTTCAAAAAATCCCTAAAAAAAATAACCATTATCGTTAACACACTCCCTAAACTCATATTCATTATCAACCTCATCTTCAATAGCCCCTTTAATCTTCATCAGAACCCAGACCAGAAACCAAACATCAACCATAACCCCATTTTCTCATGTTTCGAGCCACTCCCAGAACCCGTAACCATTAAACTCGCGAACAACAACACCACACATCCTTCAGATATTACCTTCTGCAATCAACATCGATACAGCTAGTTTTTCAGCAATAAATGCGGCAAAATCGACAGCAAATTCTTCGGCTTCAAAACATGATCAATTTGCAGCAGTAGCCGACCACAAATTGTGCCTCAACCATCATCATCGCTATATCAACAACAACGTAACACCTCAGTGTGAGAGGAGAGTGGAGATCGCAGAAGCAAAAACGAGGGAGAAGAACCGCCGCCGTGAGATCAAGATCGGGAGGGAGCAGCGAGAAAGCATGATGGCGAGAGAAATTGAAGATGAAACTGCGCTGCGAGAGAAAAGAGAAATGAGATCGAGAAATTGATTGTGGGAGGAACACGGTTAGGGATTTAACTTTCGATCAATTTGTTTTGTTCAGTTTGGTTGTTCGTATGGTTCCAAATCATGTTCATGTTGTTTTTCTACTGACTGCATACTGCTGACCTGCCCTTCATTATTTTTTATTTATTTATTTATTTATTTATTTATTTATTTATTTATTTATTTTACTTAAATATTTTTAATTAGCTAACTATTACTTAATTTTCAAATTATTACTTAGATTTTTTTTCCTTCTCAAATGTTGTTTAAACCTTTTAATTAGTTTATTATATTAATCAATCATTACTATTTTTAATCAGTTTTGAATTATATTTTTAAACATGGTTTTATTTAGACTTAGATTTATTTAATCTTGATAAAAAAATTTAATATAAAAATCCCAAAAATAGTTTTTTAATTAATTTTATGAATTAATCTTTTGATTTGTGGATTTATGTTTAGATTTTAATTGATTAGAATTACTTATATTGTTGTTAATTAGTTTCTATTAATTGTTTTAACTACTAACCTATTGACTTGTGATTTAAGTTTGGAGACTCGACTATTTCTGTTTGATTTTAATTTCGATTCTTGTTCTGACTACTTCTTTCTATCAATTTTGTGATCAATTGTCATTAATCTAATTCATACCTCTTTTTATCATAACTTTTTTCTTGTCATTTGATTCCATTTTGTGATTGTCTACTGTAACTACTTGATCCTGCTTTCTCTTGTTGATCATGACGCCAATAGTACGTGGTGGAGAAGGAGTGAGAATGGAATCCCTCCTACGCTCACTCTGAGTATTTTGAACACGAGGCGCTCGACTTGGTTGTTCGAAATATTCATCTCTACTCTTTAGACTTTTGTTCAATACGCGTCTCAAAGTATTTTTCTCAATAAAATTCAAAACACAATAAAATACAGTTAGGATTGCGCGCCATGAGCCTTAAATGGTGGAGAAGGAGTGAGAATGGAGCCCCTCCTACACTCATTCTGAGTATTTTGAACACAAGACGCTCGACTTGTTTGTTCGAGATATTCGCCTCTACCCATAGACTTTGGTACAATACACATCTCCAACTTTTTTTGTGAATAGAAATACAATGCAGTTAATACGTGACAGAGAAAGAGTGAGAATGGAGCCCCTCCTACACTCATTCCGAGTATTTTGAATACAAGCTGCTCGACTTGGTTGTTCAAAGTATTCACCTCTACATATAGCCCTTTAGTGCAATCCTAATCAAAAACAACATCAACGTACCAACCTCTTTTTCGCCTTAGGGCATCATTCAAAACCCCTTTTTCAAGGTATAAAATCAACCAACACACAAACATTTCTTAAGTGGCCGAACTACGGCTGCTCTGATTTCTCACACATGTTGAGAATACGTAGGCATATGATTGCGATGATCCTAGCGAGCACACTTTTCTTTCTTTCCCACCTTTAGTAATCCATACCTTTTAACCCAAGTACATGCTACGTTCGTTCTACCGCAAACAGGTAACACATAAGACTCCACGAGCGAGCTGCAATACACCTAACTGCTAGAATGCGCACGATAGCATCGTCCATTTGACATCCCGTTTTCCACCGTAGTCCCATGAACTACGAATGCTCTTATTCTTCACTTCATACAAGTGAATATACGTAGGCACAAGGGCCCCAATCCTTGGCGAGCACTCTAATAAAACACCAACCCCTCTTTCTTCAAACAAGCAAACTTTTAGAATAAAACACCCATTCACGCTAAACAACCTAGGAGGTTCCCATCGAGTACGATGGATGCGAGGGGGTGCTAATACCTTCCCCTCGCATAACCGACTCTCGAACCCTAAGACTTGGTTGCGATGACCACGCTCTTTTCCCAAAGGTTTTATCGCTATTTCCCTTTCCCTCCGTGGGATAAATAAAATCCGGTGGCGACTCTGTGTCATTTTTCACGTAGCGACACTTATCTAAAAACATACTCCAAATTAATAAAAACCACAAGAATATACACTTTTTCCATTTAATATTAAAATATAAATCCCAACAATGAATAAATTGGTAGAAATTCTGAGCACTTAGATAAATGGATAAATGCAGGTTTAGAGGTTTTCATTTATAAAAGACAAATAAAAATAAAAATTAATAAGATCCATTTAAATAAATAATAGACTTTACTAATGAGTTTTACTTTAATAAATGATATTGAGAGTATTACTTTAAAACTTAGGCATGTAGTGAGCATTAGCAAGAGTCATATATTTAGCACAGGTCCAAACTGTTCAGTACATATATTTAGCATAGGATTATCTTAATATAACCTCAATATCATGTATTGATATTAAGCATGAACTGTAATAACTTGAAATGGTGGCTACTATCATGGGATTGAATGTGGCATAAAAGTGAGTTTCTTACATGATTGAGTGTTGCATGGGTCTTGATAATGGCTTAAAATTGTAGTTTGATGTTCTTGTGGTACTCTTATAATTTTGTTCACATAATTAACTTAATGAACAATGAACTGTTTGAATACTATTGTACCTTTGATGTCATTATTGTTTCCCTTAAAATAGGATAAAGTAAAAGTTGTGTATTATATTATGGGTGGTAGCCTGGTAGGTGTTTCTATCAGTCTATCTTGCATATGTAATAACAAACTATGGAATATAAGGCATAAGTGACAAATCAAAACGGGTACATTAAGAATATGCAAATGACATATATATTTGGTGGAAAAAATGTTAAAATGATATTTTGAGTGTGGCATAAAAGTAAGTTTCTTAGATGATAAGGCTGAAAAATAAATGCTAGCACAATATTTTGTAAGTCTGAGTTGCACCTAAGAGGGGGGGGGGGGTGAATTAGGATTTTTGCTATTTTATGGTTTTAGAGATTGATTTTATATTTTCTTGAAATATAAAGATGGTATGAAAGCGGTAAAGAGCAGAAAGTAAAAGAGACACAGAAAATTTATAGTGGTTCCCCTCACACTCCGAGGGTACTCCACTCCCCTTTCGACTCGAAAGAGATTTCACTATAGTTAGGATCAGTGTACAACTATCTTTCTAACCTATCGGGAGATCAAAGGCTCTTAAACACCTTTAAGATCTGAACACTAAGTGCAATAAGGGGGGGGGGGGGGTGAATTAGGATTTTTGCTATTTTATGGTTTTAGAGATTGATTTTATATTTTCTTGAAATATAAAGATGGTATGAAAGCGGTAAAGAGCAGAAAGTAAAAGAGACACAGAAAATTTATAGTGGTTCCCCTCACACTCCGAGGGTACTCCACTCCCCTTTCGACTCGAAAGAGATTTCACTATAGTTAGGATCAGTGTACAACTATCTTTCTAACCTATAGGGAGATCAAAGGCTCTTAAACACCTTTAAGATCTGAACACTAAGTGCAATGAGAACAATCATCTTCAATGCACACACTTGCTTTCAACAATCCTGAACAATAAGGGGAAATAAATACAATTTGTTTTGTAATGAGTTGTAACAATGTATACAGTTGTTTTGTCAATGTTGATATTGATCTTCTATTTCAATGAGAGTTTCCACAAATATCTAAGATTTATTTCTCAAGAATTTTCTTTCAAAGGATATGAAAATATGCAGAAAATTCTTTTTTTGTAAATTGATTTTTCTTAGATGTGGAAAGATGAAATTGTGATAAAGATTTTGAAAGAGTATTGGAAGAGATGTGTAAAAGGTTTTTTTTTTAATTTGAAAGATTTAAGAATTTATATTACACAAACACCTCTTGAGAAAATCATGCAAATCTTCAGAAGAATTGATGAACAATTGTCATGTTTCAATAGAAACATTTCAGAGAAGTTTGGTTGAAGAGATGCAATTTTTCAGAATGATTTTTCAAAAACGTTCAGTGAGCAATCGATTGCACCTTCACAAAAACACTTGAAAAATTCAAATTTTTAACAGAGCAATCGATTTCACCTTTCAGACCAATCGATTGCACTTCAAAACAGAAGTGAAAGTAGAGAGATTTTTAAGCATGCAATCGATTGCACCAAAGTAGCAATTGATTGCTTACTGAAACAGAAGCAAAAATGAGTTAAAATTTTGATCATGCAATCGATTGCTCTAAGAGTGCAATTGATTGCACTTTTATAAACTTAGAAAAATTCTGTTTTAAAAGGCTTGTGTTGATGTGAAAAAAATAATGTAAAAGTGTTTTTAATGATTTGAGCAATTAGGACTTAAACATTTGATGCAAATTCTCATTATACCTTCTGAGATAAAAAATATTCTTCATGACAGGTCTTTGTCCGATTCTGATATCTTAAAATGGTTGATCATCTTTGTCTTCTTCTGTCAGGTGATTTGTCTTCATCAAAACATATGTTGATCTTTGAGAATCTTGATTTCACATTCTCCCCCTTATTGATGATGACAAAGCACTCTCCTTTTGTTGCGATGTTCTTTCCGGAAATTTTTCTCCCCCTCAATGTATGAAGTGTTGAAATGATCTGAGTTCGTATTGAGGTTGAAATAGACTTGTATTTGTACCTTAAGGATTCAAGGAAAGACAACAAGCAAAAAGGAGTAACATCTTTCTCCCCCTTTTGACATTATCAAAAAGAAGGGAAAGATTTGATAAAAACAGATATAAATAGGCAAGAGACATAAATACCAACTAGTCATAAATTAAAAATCAGAAAAGGAAAGTGTTCATAGAAAATAGAAAGTACAGAACTTAAACCACATAAATAACTTTAAGAAAACATAAAGAAACATGTTTAACAATTTTATGACAGATCCATGTTTGGGTCAAAGGAGTGTTGGTCTGGAAATGTTTGTTGGAGTGGTGATGGACGAGTTGGAGGGACGGCCGGATTGGAGGGATCGTAGGACGGAATGTATAAGTGAGAGTAGAGATAGGAGAATTGTTGATTGACGGCCTCTTGGAAATTTTGGATTCTAGTGTTTGTTGACTCTTGAATAGCATTGTATTGGGTGTTTATGGAAGTGTTGAGATTTCCAAACTGTTGAGACATGTAATCCATCAATTTTTGGTTATTAGGTCCATGTTCATTTGGAGGAGGAGGAGGAGGAGGAGCATCATCATCTTCTTCATTCTCTTCCTCATCATTTTCAGCCATACCTTCACCAAGGTACACAATGGTTTTTGTTTCCGAGTTGTATTTGACGCCCATCCGAGAGTCCACATTCTTGATGGAGATTTTGTTGATATTTGAGTCCAGGAGATACTTATCAAATCCTTCAAAATCTACTTCAAAATGTTCCAAAATGTTTGTGATAAACCATGCATATGGCAGAAACTTGGATTTTTCGTTGATTCCACGCATGTGAACCAAGATTAAATAAGCCCAGTTTATTTGAATGTCATGCTTAATAGTGTATAGAATCTGCATTTCTAGATCAGTCACAATGCAGTGGTTTCCGGCTCTTGGGAACATTATGTACACCATAAAATAATGAAACAACCGATCATGAATGCTAAAGATACCTGTTGACCATGAGTTTCGAGAGGGTTCCATGCCGCCTAAGGATCTAACACGTTTTGCATGAAATTCTGCTTCAGTCATTCGGCCAAGACTCCAATAGAATTTTATTTTGTCGTATGCATCCCATATTGAGTCTTCATCATAAAGTTTCCCACCAGAGGTTGGAATCTCCAGAATCCGTCCAACCGCCTTTGAGTGAAGTGGAATTCTTTTTCCTCTGACATATGTTACAAGTTTGCCTTCCTCCATTTGTAAATTGTTATAGAACAAACATACCAAATCCGGATAGTATGGTCCGGATGAGGAAATCAATGGTTCCAAACCACATGCAATGAAAGATTCTTGAAAAGAAAAACATTAGGAGGGAATGACGAGAGAATACCATACTTTGGGGTCTGCACAACCTTCTTTTGAAAGTACTTGGTGAATCTTTCTTTTTGTTCATCATTCAATTGTTGAAGAACAAGTAGAGTCTTTGAAGATGAAGAGGCTGGACCTTTTCCTTTGTTTGTTGCAGAAATCTTCCTTTTTAGACGTGAAGCCATGAGAAAATGATGGATGGAGTTTTTAGGGTTTGTGAGGAAAGGAAGAGTTTTTTTGGAGAGGTTATGTTTTGAAGGAGATGGTTAAGATAGGTTATGAGAAGTTGGGTTTTACAATGATTAAGACAAGAGAAAATAGTTATTGTGGGATATGAGTAGTTGAGGATTATTTATGGTTATGACTTTGAAAATGTAAGAAATTTTGGTCAAATTCTTGAAAGAAGATCATAAGTAGGTCATAAGTTATAATGATAGGGTAGTTTGAAAGGTGAAAAGCCCATGGATCTATATAAAAAAATAAAAAACACATTTATAGTAGGTGCAATCGATTGGCACTGTAGTGCAATCGATTGCTCTACAAAACAGAAACAAAATAAGACAAACACTACAGGGTGCAATCGATCGACACTAGGGTGCAATCGATTGCAAGCTAAAAATAATAATATTTTTAGAAAACTTACAGTGAGCAATCGATTGACACAAAGGTGCAATCGATTGCAGGTAGTGAAAAATTAGAAAAACACCACAGATGAAGATCTTTTATGTTTCAATGTCAGTTTCATCCAGAATTCCAAGTTCTCTTCGAATTTTGAAGAAGGATTCCTTTTCCAAAGGATTTGTGAATATATCAGCAAGCTGATTATGAGTATCCATAAATGTTATCTCGACATCTCCTTAAAGCACATGATCTCGCAAGAAATGATGTCGTATGTCGATGTGTTTGGTTCTTGAATGCATGACTGGATTCTTTGTTATGTTGATTGCACCTGTGTTGTCACAACGAAGAGGAATGCTGCCAAGGTCGAGTCCATAGTCACGAAGTTGCTGCTTGAGCCACAGTATCTGTGCACAGCAACTACCCGCTGCTATGTATTCTGCTTCAGCAGTACTAAGTGCTACGCATGCTTGCTTCTTGCATGCCCATGAGACTAGGGCATTTCCCAAGATGTGACATGTTCCAATTGTGCTCTTTCTATCAGTTTTACAATTTCTATATTTTGTGATATCAACTGACACACCAGATTCATCTTGATATACATATGTACCGGATCCCATAGGTGTAGACAAAATTTTACAGTTGTCCATGTCAAACTTCTTCAATAATTCTTTGCAATACTTGGATTGATTGATAAAGATCCCATTCTCGAGTTGCTTGATCTGAAGTCCTAGAAAGTAGTTCATCTTTCCCATCATAGACATTTCAAATTCTTCTTGCATCATGGATGAGAATTCTTCACATAACTTTGTATTGGTTGAATCGAAGATTATGTCGTCAACGTATACTTGTACCAAGAGAGTATCTTCTTTTATTTTCTTGATGAACAAGGTCTTGTCTACCTTTCCCTTTTCAAAGCCTTTGTTACATAAGAAATTGCTGAGACGATCGTACCATGCTCTTGGTGCTTGTTTCAATCCATAGATAACTTTCTTTAGTTTGAAGACATGAGAAGGATATTTGTGATCTTCAAAGCCAGGGGGTTGCTTGACATAAACTTCCTCATTTATGTATCCATTCAAGAATGCACTTTTGACGTCCATTTGGAAAAGCTGAAAATTCATAGAGCATACATAAGCCAATAAGAGTCTAATTGCTTATAACATTGCAACTAGAGCGAATGTTTCATAAAAATCGATTCCTTCTTCTTGATTGTATCCTTGGGCGACCAATCTTGCTTTATTCGGAACTATAATTCCATTTTCATCGAGTTTATTCTTGAATACCCATCTTGTTCCAATGATATGCTTGTTGTTTGGCCTAGGGACAAGATTCCAAACTTGATTTCTTTCAAACTGGTTTAGTTCTTCTTGCATAGCTATTATCCATTGATCATCGCCTAAGGCTTCATCGATTTTGGCTGGTTTGATTTGTGAAACAAATTCCATGTTCAGACAAGCATCTTTGAGGTTTAATATTGTTGTAACACCTTGACTAATATCACCAATGTAAACCTGCTCTGATGTCAATTGTAAGTCTGAGTTGCAACTAAGAGGGGGGGGGGGGTGAATTAGGCTTTTTTCTATTTTCTGGTTTTAGAGATTGATTTTATATTTTCTTGAAATATAAAGATGGTATGAAAGCGGTAAAGAGAAGAAAGTAAAAGAGACACAGAAAATTTATAGTGGTTCCCCTCACACTCCGAGGGTACTCCACTCCCCTTTCGACTCGAAAGAGATTTCACTATAGTTAGGATCAGTGTACAACTATCTTTCTAACCTATAGGGAGATCAAAGGCTCTTAAACACCTTTAAGATCTGAACACTAAGTGCAATGAGAACAATCATCTTCAATGCACACACTTGCTTTCAACAATCCTGAACAATAAGGGGAAATAAATACAATTTGTTTTGTAATGAGTTGTAACAATGTATACAGTTGTTTTGTCAATGTTGATATTGATCTTCTATTTCAATGAGAGTTTCCACAAATATCTAAGATTTATTTCTCAAGAATTTTCTTTCAAAGGATATGAAAATATGCAGAAAATTCTTTTTTTGTAAATTGATTTTTCTTAGATGTGGAAAGATGAAATTGTGATAAAGATTTTGAAAGAGTATTGGAAGAGATGTGTAAAAGGTTTTTTTTTTTTAATTTGAAAGATTTAAGAATTTATATTACACAAACACCTCTTGTGAAAATCATGCAAATCTTCAGAAGAATTGATGAACAATTGCCATGTTTCAATAGAAACATTTCAGAGAAGTTTGGTTGAAGAGATGCAATTTTTCAGAATGATTTTTCAAAAACGTTCAGTGAGAAATCGATTGCACCTTCACAAAAACACTTGAAAAATTCAAATTTTTAACAGAGCAATCGATTTCACCTTTCAGACCAATCGATTGCACTTCAAAACAGAAGTGAAAGTAGAGAGATTTTTAAGCATGCAATCGATTGCACCAAAGTAGCAATCGATTGCTTACTGAAACAAAAGCAAAAATGAGTTAAAATTTTGATCATGCAATCGATTGCTCTAAGAGTGCAATTGATTGCACTTTTATAAACTTAGAAAAATTCTGTTTTAAAAGGCTTGTGTTGATGTGAAAAAAATAATGTAAAAGTGTTTTTAATGATTTGAGCAATCAGGACTTAAACATTTGATGCAAATTCTCATTATACCTTCTGAGAGAAAAAATATTCTTCATGACAGGTCTTTGTCCGATTCTGATATCTTGAAATGGTTGATCATCTTTGCCTTCTTTTGTCAGGTGATTTGTCTTCATAAAAACATATGTTGATCTTTGAGAATCTTGATTTCATATATTTTTACTTCCAAGTATTCATTTTATTTGAAAAAAAAAACTTAAAATAAACAAAGACGTGAATGGTCCATGCTCGTTAAACACATTCCTGAAATGATCCTATAATGATGATATACTATATATGTTCATTTTCTCACTTTGTAAAAGAATATCTTCATAACCTCATCTAAAAAGATGACATGATTTTGGCAAGTCATGAAAAAAACTGTCTACCATTTAGAAAACTTCCACTGCTAATGTTGAACTAATCACCATTTTCTTACATGATAAGGCTGTTACAAAAACAAAATCTATAATAGTTAATATTCATAGCAAGTGCATACTATAACCTTATAACAGACTGAGAGTATTACTTAAAAATATATGCATGTAGTGAACATTAGCAAGAGTGATCTTCAAACATGTTGTTAATGACAATTCATTATCAATACTAATAGATTGCCAAAAGCCATGTTCCATATTGTAGACAATAACAAAGTCATTCCTAGAAGCATCTCAATGTCAATCATTTTCCAATAACATTAGTTACAAAATATTGTGATCCATAGTCAAAGGATGATGTTAAGCATTAAAAAAAGTGCAGAAAAAGGGACTTCTAACAACCAAACAGATCATTGTTGTACCAAAATAAGTCAATATGATGTTCTTGAATCATTCCTTCTTAACATGCATCAAAATCGTCATTGTAGATTGTTCCAAAGATCAACAACACAGACGACAAACTTCCAAACACTGTTACCTTGCTTCAAAACAACAATCATAATGGGTGCTCTAGACATGATTAACTGAAAAGTGACATAACACAAAAATCATGTGTTAAACAACCTAAAGTTTTAAACTTTGACACAAAGTAATATTTGTAACATGTAAAAAAATAAGAATGGAAAGCGAAATAGGTACTTTCAAGAATAAAAAAGTTTTAAGAAACTTTTATACATGTACTTTTAAACTTTCAAAAGCTGAAACATGAACATAAACAATACAAAACGTTTCTAACTTTCACAGAAAGAACATGAGCACAAAACAAAAAGATTCAAAACTTTCTAAGAAAAAACATGAACTTTAGCATTTATAAACTTATTATTATAGCACGAGACGATTATCAACAAAACATGAACCTGAAACAAAACGATTCGCACAAAACAGAACCATGAGCACAAAACAAAACAAAATCAAACTTTGAAAGAATAAACTTGAACTTCAATAACTCACCAACTTTAACGTTCACATATAAAGCAAAATGAAACTAACCAATACGAAAAAATAAACTTTGAAATAGAAAACGTAACCTTGTTGTCGTCACAGAAAAAACCATGAACACTAAAAGAAAAAAGTAGAAATGATGCAAAGAATAAACTTGAACTTCCACAACTCACCAACTTAAACGTTCACATAGAAAGCGAAATGAAACTAACCGATGCACAAAAAAATAAACTTTGAAAAGGAAAAGAGAACCTTGTGAAGGTAGGAAAACACTTAGAGGGGGGGGGGGGTTGAATAAGGGGTTTCAAAAACAACTATGACAATAAAGAACAAGGTATTTTTATCCTGGTTCGTTTGAACTCAAACTACTCCAGTCCACCCGGCCAAGGTGATTTCGCCTCTCTCAAACAAGGACATAACCCATTAATCAAAAACTGATTACAGTGTTATCACTAAGACAAACTGTCTTAGTCTTCTCAAGAATACTGACCACAACTTGGTCTCTCAAAGATCTTTTTACAAAGATAAAACAATAATGTGTTTGGGTGCTTCTAAAAATAAGCTATTATCACAACAGTGATTTACACAAAATGAAGAACAAAATAAACTATTCAGCAAATAGTATTTTCTAAAGATTTTGTTATAGAATAATGTTCTTGAATTTTCCTTGTATGAGTTTCTATGTAGATTGTTCATAGATTGTTAACGTTGAAATGTTGTTGGAGACTTCCTTAAATACTCCACTTTCTCAAATAGCGTGTAGATGAAAAGTACCATTGGATGTAGACAAAGCGTACAAATACCTTTTTTGCCTTGTTTTGACTTTTCCTTTCCAAAAGAGGAATGTTCAGAGATATCATTTTTGTCTGATTTCTTGTGCCATACACGAAAGAGGAAAGAGCCATTGAATGTAGACAAGGAATATGCCAACGACTCTTTATTGAACATCATCTTATTTATGAGAGTTTCTTTATCAAAGTTTCTCTCTATCAGAGTTTCTCACATCAGAATCTCGCAACTTAGTGCTTAGCGTGAATGTTTGAACAAAGTATCAGAGTCTTGTCATTGACGTTTCAGAGTTTTCTTAAGCTTCACTCAGAGTCTTCTGTAGCTTAACGTCCAAAAGAATATTCCACAAGAGGAATATTTTGCGTTCAGAGGAATATTTCTTAAGATATCTGAAACAAAAATACTTGAACAAAATTAGAGTATATATTTTTTTCATACAAAATTTCATTAATGTTATCATTAAAACATTGAGATATATTAAAAACCAATCTGTGTTCTATCAATCTCCCCCTTTTTGATGATGACAAAAACTATACGAAATTTTGTTAAATATTAAAAAAAATATATCTCCCCCTGAGAATCTGATTCTCCCCCTGAAATGAATACTGCTAGAAAAAATTAAAACTTCCCTTTTTGCACTTGTATTCTTTCCAGAGTCAGAGCAAGCTTGTGGATTATCTCAGATCTTGTTTAGAGGTAATTCTATAAATATTTTCAGATGAGAAACTTTAACTCTGAAACACTGAATTTATGATTAGTTAGATTTTAACATGTATGAGTTTCCATTCAGTATCTGTTTATATGAACAATCAAAATTTCCATTTTCTCCCCCTTTTTGTCATATCAAAAAGAATCATTTAAGAAAAACTTTTAAGACAAAAAAATAATTTTAGAGCAAGAAAAATAGCAAAGAAATAAGATATAATCAGATGTAAGAAGAAAAAATCACAGATGTATTCATATATTCAGAAAAGAAGTAAAAACAAGCAAGTTCATAGATGTGCACAAAAAAACAATTAAGTTAAACGAGAAGCTAAAATCTTAAGAAGATCTGTCATCTCAGAAGTTGAAGCTTCTTGTTTGGCCATCAAAGTCTTGATCTTAGATGTTAATTCTTCTTGCTTAACTGTTGCACCCTAAAATTTGCCCAACATTTTTCTTTGCTTGGCTTGTGTTTTGTTTTCATTTTGTATTTCATATGGCATCAGCATTTTGCATGGCATTGGTTCTCGAGGCAGGGGATCAAGATTCCTGTGGCTCAGGTTTCATCCCCGTGCAAGCAACTGAGCAGCGAGCATCAGAAGAAATGACATTTATTTTGCCCAGCAGTCGAGCGGTCCGATTTTATTTTGCAGGTTATGCTCAGGTCAGGAGACAACGTTTAGTCTATATCCAGCATTATCACAATCACAGTATTCAAGAGCAAGTGTCAAAAGCTTAGTAGAGCTTAAAACGGCGAGAAACAGGCAAACAGGCAGGTTTCCCTCCAAAAGGCGCCAAATTCAAATTTTTGATGGTGTTAATCGGTTAACACATATGGTTAACCGATTAACCATTGGAGAATCAGCTCAAATTTGAAGTTTTAACAGTGTTAACCGGTTAACGCTTATGGTTAACCGGTTAACCATAGCAGATTTTGCCCTGTACGTGATTTTGCAAGCCATTTGCACTTGGGGTCCGAATTTGATCACCTTGAAACTCATTTTTACCAAAAAGAAGGATCTAGAATGTTCTTGAAAGTTGGTTATTTCAATTTTCCCTCCAAATTCCCATGCCTAGCTCCAAACCAACTTTCCAATCCAAAGTCCAAACCCCACCTTTGGGATCTAAACCTAGATCATATTTTAAATGATCTACTCCAAACCAAAAAGATCCAATTCCCATTTCTCACATTCATTTTTCAGAATTGAGCAAATTCTTTCTCAAATTCTCTCAACTTCTCCATTTCCAAAACCCACACTCAAAGCTCTTTTTCATTAGGATTCATTGATTTTGCATTGAAATCAATGGATGCTTGAGCATAAACCTTCATCCATCTTCATCTTTGGATCAATTTTCATTATCAATTTTCGTGCAAATTGAGATCTGATTTTGGAGCTTGAGTTGGAAGTGATTATTCGAAGCGTTTCGACTCGAATTTGGTGGATCTTCGTTCGTACAACCACAATTGGCTTAGATCTCAAAGTTTTTCGGGTTTCTAGCATTTGATCTACTCAAATTCAGTTGACCAACACTAACCGGAGAAAATCTCCGCTTCGAAGGTTGGAGATTCTAGATCCATAACATTTTTGAGCTTATTTGCATTTCCATGATGACTTTCATATTCGATTGAATTTTGTGATTTCGATCCGTGGGAATTGCGATTGTGTTGTATAGACATGTTTGCATGTCTATTGGTTTTCTGTTTGCAGGTGTAATTCCGTGCTTATTTGATAAGCTGATCTGTTGGATCACTTGATTAAGTGATTTTGTGCATTAAGTGCTTTTTCTGTTGATGTTTTTCACTTCTGGTACAGTGTTAACCGGTTAACGTATATGGTTAACCGGTTAACCAATTCAAATTTTCAAAATTTTCAAAGGTTTCAGGGTGTTAACCGGTTAACGCCTGGTGTTAACCGATTAACACCTACGAATTTCCATATTTTCACTTGTTTTACACAGGTTAATCGATTAACACTGTGCCAGAATGCCATGTTTACTGTTTTGTTTGCATGTTCGCATATCAGTTCGATTCAAATCATCATAGATCAGTGTGATGCATTAGAATTGAATTGTTTTGGCTATTCTCCACTGTTTGTGTTTGATTGATCATGATGTTGTTGATATGTATAATCATTTTTTCAATTATTTGCATGCTTGTGTATGTGGTTCGAATCGATCATTTGTTTGCATGTTTAGTTGCTTTCATTTCTCGCTTTCTCCACATGTTTGCATCATTCTTGCATCGTTGTTGAGGTCGAGACGCGCTTGTGGTGGCTGTTGCCCCAAACATTTTTCCTCCCTCCCTCCATTCTAATTGTGCATTTTCATGTTTGCATTTCTCTACTTGTGATTGATTCTTCCTTTGTTCTTCTTGTGCTTTCTTGCCATAATCCCCATAGGATTCCTAGTCCCTCTGTTTAGGATGGGACTAGGAGAGACATTAGGCGCTCAATCCAAGTATGCTAACATTAGGGTAGATGTTTCCCCTTTTCATCCGAACTTTAGGATCACTTTGCATTACAACGTTAGGGCCGAGTTTCCGTTAGACCTTCCGTGCGTCTTCTCTTCTCATCTTCGTACAATCTTAACACGCTTAATAAAGATAATGGATGTTGTGCCATGAGCCTTATACTTGGGAAATGATGATTGAGGGGCTTCTCCTCAATTACCTAGAGTGTTTAGTATACGTCCTTAGGACGATATGCGACACATTCGATCCTAGGTTCTAGACTTTAGTACAACATGCATTATAAACACTCAAATTCAAAACACTTCTTCTCTAAAAAACACAAAACAAATTCATACCTTTTTCCTTCGGGATTAATCGGAACTTCTTTTTCAGAAAAGAGTGTTGTTAAACTTCAGTTCTACCGTAAACAGGCTTTGTCCTTAACTGCTGGAATGGATGTTTAACCCTGCTCGGATAAAACACTTAATCAACCTGTGGTTTCGTGTCAGCCCGAACTACGTTCGCTCTGATCTTTCATGCCAGATGAAAGTACGTAGGCACAAGATGCGATATCTTGGCGAGCAACCTTCCCCCTTCACTCCCGTAGTTAGCCGAACTATGTTGACTCTGACTTTCCCATTACACGAGGGAATACGTAGGCACAGAGCGACGATGCTCTGCCGAGTCTCTTTTCTTTTTTCTTCTTTTGTCCTGTGAGCCTTTAGTGTAGATAGATAAACAACCCTTTTAGATAACAAACAAGCGTGGATCCCGTCGAGTACGACGGACGTGAGGGGTGCTAATACCTTCCCCTTGCGTAACCGACTCCCGAACCCAGGACTTGGTTGCGATGACCTTGTCTTTCCCTTTTCGTCAGGTTTTTCCGATCGTTTCCTTTCCCTCTCTTTGGGATAAATAACGAAAGGTGGTGACTCTTCTGTTTTCCGCCGATTGTTTTTCGCAGTTGCAACATTAACCATCCATTCCTTAATTTCTGATGTAGTCTTCTCTTGCTTGATCATCCATGCTTTTATTTCACTGTTGGTAGCCTCTTGGTGAGCAAACTTGTCTTGCACATCTTCAGAATCTTTCTTCAAATCTGTTGAATCTTGAATAACCACTAAAGTAGATGCATTCTCTATCTCCATAGCAGAAGGCATATAAGATGCAGGAATTTCTTCAGTAATAGGAGCCTTTGTGATAACTTCTTCAGTCTGAGAAACTTCACCAATCTGAAGTGCAGTAGTTTTTTTAGATGCAGAACACACAACTTCTGCAGGTGTGTTTTCCAGATACAGAGTAGGAGTTCTACGAACACTTAGTAGAGCAAGTTTTACAGCTTCAGAAAATCTCTCTTCCGCATTTGTAAAGCAGGCATATTGAAGGTTCATAGACACATAGGCGAATCTCTTTCTGAAAGCAGTCCAGATTGCTTCAGAGTAATGAGGATTCATGCTATTTAGGCACTTCTCCTAAACAGCAGACATCCACATATGTATCTTTGTTTCAAAAACATATAACAGAGTACCAACATTTGGTCTAGGTTTAGGCTTAAGATAGGCCTCTAAGAAGGATGTCTTAAGGGCATCTAAGAGAGAAGGTTTATCAGAGGTTGAAGGTTTGAAAATGGATGAAGGTTTAGAAAGGGATGAAGGTTCAACTGTAGAATGAGAGGGAATGGAAGTGGGAATGGGAATGGGAGTAGGAATGGGAATGGGAGAGGAAATATCAACAGGATGGTTTAGGGAGTTATGGGGAGGTCAGGTAGCATCTGATAGGTCAGAGTCAGAGGAATCAGATGAATCAGATGAGTCAGATGAGCCAGATGAAACTGGGTGAACGGTCATGAGAGGTGTAACATCAAGGATTTCATGATCAATTTCAGAGTGGTTAGGTTCAGAGGGATTAGGTTCATAGGGGTTAGGTTCAGAGGGGTTAGGTTTAGAAGAGGTGGTAGCAACTTCAAGTTCAGAGGGTTTTGAAGCATCTGGTTGGTTTGTTGAAGGGATTTCAGCAGAATCAGTTTGCTGATGGATATTGAAAGAATGTGTGGATGGTATAGAGGTGGTTTGTTCAGAAGTGGCTTCTTAGTTAAGTTGAGAGGTGGTGTGAGGGTTGGAAGTTTGTGGTTGTGAGATAGGAGAGGCATCTGAAACATGAACATGCTCAAAAGTGATGTGAGGAGGGGAAATAGAAGGTGGTTCAAAGGTGATGATATGTTCAGATGTTGGTTCAGAAGGTAGAGGGGGTTGAGATGTTGGTACATCTATTACTGGTTCTAAAACAGGAGATAACACAGCAGAGGGGTTACCTGAATTCTTGGGACGTTTTAAAGACTTATGGGAAGAGTCTTCTTCAGAAGCCTTTCTCTTAGAGCTTTGAGACTGTTTCTCTGAGGAATCTTCTTCAGAGACCTTTCTCTTCTTGCGCCTCTTCTTCATGATCAGCTCAGGAGCAGGTTCAGAAGCACGTTTTATCAGATCAGGTGGCATAGGAGTGCCATCTTCCAGACAAGAAGCAATATAATAGAGAAGAGCTTCCATTGGCTCCTCTGCAGTGAAAAGTGGAAAATCATCCACTAGAACCATTCTTCTATGCACAACAGCAGAAACAATCTGAACTGGAGCAGATTGAAGGTTCTCAACCAGCTTCATCCTTTGAAGACTTTTGCCATTCAGAGGCTTCCCAAGCATAGGAACTAGTTCCTCTATCTGACCATCTTCTTTCAGATGAGCTACTAAACCCTTTTCAGTAAGAATATTAGAGATTAACCTTCCCATGGGAATCTAGTCTCTGATCTTCTGATGATTGGTGCGAATGGCTTCCCTTGACATCTTGACGTGATTCCACAGATGAACAAATAGCTGATGTGGAAGATCCACCTTGATATTCTTTCCTAGACAGTACAGAATATACAGCTGTTTTGTATTAATGTAGTCTGGAGAGTTTGAAGCCTTCCTATGATGAATGCAACCCAGAAAAATATTAGCCCAGATCTTGTAGTGGGTTTTCAAATCCTTGATCTTGTTGGAAGGATTCCCTGAGGTAAATACCTCGTTGTACACTTCAATCAGCATCTCGCGTCCCACAGAGGTATTCACAATACCTTATTCTCCATAGCCAATCAGTTGACGAATCATATCCTTGGTGATGATGATGGTTTTACCCAAAACAGATGAAGAGATGAAATTAGGGTAAACTTTTGCATGTATCTAGAATTCCTTTACCAATTGGGGAAAAACTAGACCAACCAATCGATCAAAATACTTAACCCATCCTTGAAAATTAACTGTTGGACGAACGTCAAACCCATTTTTTGCCAAACAGTCAAAATTAACCATAAATTCACACATTACTTCTAATTTGTCCACTGGGGTAAGAATAGTTCGTTATGGTTCTATGTATCCTTTGTTACCTATTTGTGAAGAAGATGACCCAACCATTGTAGATGTCAAGTTTTGGTGAGAAGAAGATGAAGTAGCCATTGAAGAATAACTTTTGAGATGAAAAGATTTTCTTTTAGGTTTAGAATGGAAAAGAAAACAGTGAAGAAGACCAAAATGCATAAAGTGTTTAAGAGATAGTGAAAATGTGAAAAGTGTTAGGTCGTGGCATATAAAGGAACAAATTAGGGCACAGAGAGAGACAAGCACGTTTTCAGCAGTTACTCGCATTAAATAAAACATAAATCAAATAAAAAAGAAATAATCATTTAAAACATTAAATGTGATTTGACAAAGTGGGGGGGGGGGGACGAGAACTTTTAATTATTCAAACAGTACCTGAAACGGCGCCTCAACTTTGTACACTCAACCGTTCAGATTTGGTGTGACACGTGTTTGATGTGTTGTGCCTCTGAAGCTCTTTTAGAAAATGAAACGTTAACTAACGTTCATATCCTCTGAAGCTTGTTAGCTAGATTTTCACACAAAAAATAAAGTAAGCAAAAAAAAAATTTCAGATGCAATACTTCAGAGTATAGACTTTAAACACTTTTCATCTGAATAAATTTAATTCTGAATAAAGATTTTATTCTGGACAAAAATTCATACTAATATTTTTCAGAATAAATTTGAATCTATCTTTAGCGAGGGGTTTTGTAAAAATATCAGCCCATTGATGGTATGTATCAACAAAGTTTAAACTTAATATCCCTTTCTAAATATAGTCTCTGATGAAGTGATGTTTAATGTCTATATGCTTTGCCTTTGAATCTAAAATAGGATTTTTAGAAAGACAAATTACAGAAGTATTGTCACATAAGATAGGAATGTTACTCTCATATATTTGATAGTCTTCCAACTGACTCTTCATCTAGAGCATCTGGGTACTACGACTAGCAGCAGCAATATATTCCGCTTCTGTAGTTGAGAGTGCTATAGTGGGTTTCTTCTTGTTGTACCACGAGATTAAATTGCCTCCTAGAAACTGACAGCTTCCAGAAGTGCTTTTGCGTTCAACTCTATCTCCAGTAAAATCAGCATCACGGAAGCCTACTAATTTATATTCATCAGATCTTCTGTAACACAGACCCACGTTAGTTGTACCTTTCAGATACCTCAGAATTCTCTTAATAGCAGTTAAGTGATATTCTCTAGGATTTGATTGGAATCTAGCACATAAACATACACTAAAGAGAATGTCAGGCCGAGAAGCAGTCAAATACAAAAGAGAGCCAATCATACCTCTGTACAACTTCTGATCTACCTTTTTACTTACCTCTTCTTTTCCCAGAGTGCTAGTTAGATGCATGAGAGTCTTAGCTTGCTTACTCTCTGTCATATTAAACTTCTTCAGAAGCTCCTTCACATACTTCGCATGATGTATGTAGGTGCCTTCTGGAGTCTGATTAATTTGAATTTCTAGAAAGAATCTTAGCTCTCCCATCATGCTCATTTCAAATTCTCCCTGCATAGACTTAGCAAACTCCTTTCCAAGTGTAATATTTGTAGTTCCCAAAATAATATCATCAACATAAATCTGACAGATTAAGATATCTTTCTTAATTGATTTATGAAAAAGAGTGGTATCAACATTTCCTCTGATAAAATTATTTTCCAGAAGAAAATTACTCAACCTCTCATACCAAGCTCTAGGAGCTTATTTTAAGCCATAGAGTGATTTCTTTAATTTGAAAACATGTTCTGGAAATTTTTCATTTTCAAATCCAGGAGGTTGATGAACATATACTTCTTCTTCTATTAAACCATTTAAGAAAGCACTTTTAACATCCATCTGGTATAGAGTGATGTTATTCTGTGCAGCAAAAGAAATTAGTAAGTGTATAGATTCTAACCTTGCCACATGAACAAATGTCTCTGTGCAATCAATACCTTCTTGCTAACTGTAGCCTTGAGCAACTAGTCTTGCTTTATTTCTGATTACTTCTCCTTGTTCATTCAACTTATTTCTGTAGACCCATTTTGTTCCAATAATGTTGAATCCCATTAGTCTTGAAACCAGATCCCATACATCATTTCTTGTGAATTGATTCAGCTCCTCTTGCATAGCAAGTATCCAATCATTGTCTTCCAGAGCTTCATCCACAGAGGTAGGTTCAATAATTGACACCAACCCAAACAATAATGTCCCAGAAGATTTGAGAAAGGATCTTGTTCTTATAGGATCATCCTTCTTTCCAATAATCATTTCCTCTGGATGAGAAGATTTGATTCTGGAGGATCCTTTAAGAGTTGGTTCTTCAGAAATAGTTAAGTTGTCCAGATGAGCAACTAATGGAATGACATCTGGAGTTGCTTTTGGTTCTTTTGCTTGAACTTTGTTTGCCTCTGATTCTTCAGAGTCTGTGAGAAGAACTTCTCTATCTGCAGAAATTTCTGACTGCTTTGGCTTTTGATTGCCAAGCTTATCATCAAATCTGACATGAATTGATTCTTCCACAATCTGTGTTGCAGTATTGTATACTCTGTAGCCTTTTGAGCGTTCAGAATATCCAAGCATAAAACACTTTTGTGCTTTAGAGTCAAACTTGTTCAGATTATCTTTAGTGTTAAGGATAAAACAAATACATCCAAAAGGATGGAAATATGAAATGTTGGGCTTTCTATTCCTCTACAATTCATAACGAGTCTTCTCCAGAAGAGGTCTTACAAAGACTCTGTTCTGAATATAGCATGCTGTATTTATTGCTTCTGCCCAAAAATGTTTAGCCATGTTTGTCTCATTGATCATGGTTCTGGCCATTTCTTGCAATGTTCTATTTTTTCGTTCTACAACTCCATTCTGTTGATGAGTTCTAGGACAAGAGAAATCATGTGCAATGTCATTTTCTTTAAAATATTTTTCAAAAAATTTATTTTCAAATTCACCACCATGATCACTTCTGACTTTGACCATATTAAAGTTCTTTTCATTTTGGACTTGATTGCAGAAATCAAAGAATACAGAGTGTGACTCATCCTTGTGCTTTAGGAATTTTACCCATGTCCATCTGCTGTAGTCATCAACAATGACAAGCCCATACTTCTTGCCTCTGATGGATGCAATTTTCACTGGTCCAAATAGATTAATATGCAGAAGCTCTAATGGTCTAGAAGTAGAAACAACATTTTTTGATTTGAAAGTAGATTTTGAAAATTTGCCTTTCTGACATACTTCACAAAGAGCATCTGAGTTGAACTTCAACTTAGGAAGTCCTCTGACCAGATTGAGCTTATTAATCTGAGATATACGTCTCATGCTAACATGACCCAATCTTCTATGCCATACCCATTGCTCATCATTAACAGACATAAGACATTTTACATTTTGATTTTTCAATTCTGAAAGTTTTATTTTATAAATGTTGTTCTTTCTTTTACCATTAAAGAGGATTGAACCATCTTTCTGACTAACAACTTTATAACATTTTTGATTGAAGATAATATCATAACCATTGTCACTTAATTGACTTATGGATAATAAGTTATGAGTTAATCTTTCAACAAGCAGAACATTAGAGATAGAGGGAAGGTTACCATTACCAATTGTTCCAGAGCCAATGATCTTGCCCTTTTGGTTTCCTCCAAACTTTACGTCTCCACCAGATCTAAGTTCCAGGCTTTGAAACATAGACCTTCTTCCCGTCATATGTCATGAGCATCCAAAGTTCAGGTACCAGGACTGGTGTCTCAACTTTACTGATAAGGACATCTGCAACATAAATTATTTTATCCTTAGGTACCCATATCTTTTTGGGTCCTCTGGGGTTAGTTGCTATAAAGTTGTACCTGAACTTCTATCCTTTAAAAGTATTAGTGTTCTGACGCAGTTTAGGTTTATTATAGCTTTTGGTGTTCTGATCTGTACGTGTGTGCTTTATGTCATGTGAGTGACCATATTTAAAATGAGTATACAGAGGAGTATAATTGATGATCAGCTTATCAACAAGTTTTGGATTTGATTCCTTCCCAGAGGATGATTCATATCCAATTCCTTTCCTGTTGTTCCTGCTTACGTCATAGATCATAGAAGCTATTTTGCTTCTGTCTATGCTTCTGGACAGGAACCTCTGAAAACTATAGCCATACTCTTCTAAAATGTTTTTGGATCCAGATGTAGTATCTGCTTCAGAATTTTGTTGAGCTTTTTCTAATTCAATTTTAATTTGAAGATTATTTCTTTTAGCTCAGCAATTTCTGATTTCAGATGATCAGTCTCAGATGCAAGACTGCTTTGCAGCTTCTTGTATTTGAGTATGATCTTACTATAGTTTTCACACATTTCAGATAAGCTTTCAATTAATTCAGCTCTGGTAAGATCAACAAATACCTCTTCTGAATCTGATTCTGATCCAGATTCAGATGATTCTTCAAACTCTTCTGTGTCAGCCATTAGTGCAACGTTTGCACATTCGTCCTCAGACTCTGACGAGGCGTCAGAGGAATCTGAGTCATCCCACGTAGCCATCAGAACTTTCTTTTTATTCTCAAACTTCTTCCTTGGTTTATGCTTTTTAAGTTTGGGGCATTCATTCTTGTAGTGTCCTGGCTCTTTGCACTCATAGCACACAACTTCTTTTCTGCCAGATCTTTTGTGACCAGAGGATTCTCCACGGTGTTCTGGTATTTTGAAGTTTCTGAACTTCTTTTGCTTGTGCTTCCAGAGTTGATTTGTTCTTCTGGATAATAGCGATAGCTCATCTTCATTTGATGAGGAGTTTCCAAAGCTTTCCTCTAGTACCTGAAAAGCTTTAGTATCAGATTTGTTAGATTTTAAAGCAATAGACTTACCTTTCTTCTGAGACTCATCTTCTTCAAGCTCTATCTCATGGCTTCTTAACGAGCTGATGAGTTCCTCCAGAGTGATCTTGTTCAGATCGTTTGAAAGCTTTAACGCTGTGACCATTGGTCTCCACCTCTTTGGTAAACTTCTGATTATCTTTTTTACATGATCAGAAATGGAGTAACCTTTGTCAAGAACCTTCAATCCAGCAGTCAGAATCTGGAATCTTGAAAACATGGTTTCCACAGATTCATCTTCCTCCATCTTGAAGGCTTCATACTTCTGAATCAGCGCTAAAGCCTTTATTTCTTTTACTTACGTGTTTCCTTCGTGTGTCATCTTCAAAGACTCAAACATATCATGTGTTGTATCTCTGTTTGTGATTTTCTCATATTCAGTATGAGATATAGCGTTCAGCAGGATTGTCCTAGCCTTGTGTTGATTTCTGAAATCTTTCTTCTGTTGATCAGTCATTGATTTTCTATCAATCTTTTTACCTTCACCATTTGTGGGGTGAATGTATCCATCAATGACTATATCCCAGAGATCAGCATCATAGCCAAGAAAGAAACTTTTTATTCTGTCCTTCCAGTAATCAAACTTTTCTCCATCAAACATGGGAGGCTTTGTGGTGATTCTGTCTCTATCTTCATATTTGTTCAACCCACCGTTGTTTGAATGTTCTGCCATAGTAAATTAAAGAGTTTTCCAACTGGATCTTTTCTGACACTGTTAAGTGATTGCACTCAGAACCGTGCTCTGATGCCAACTGAAGGTAGAAAAACACTTAGAAGGGGGGGGGGGGGGGGGTTGAATAAGGGGTTTCCAAAACAACTATGACAATAAAGAACAAGGTATTTTTATCCTGGTTCGTTTGAACTCAAACTACTCCAGTCCACCCGGCCAAGGTGATTTCGCCTCTCTCAAACAAGGAGTTAATCCATTAATCAAAAACTGATTACAGTGTTATCACTAAGATAAACTGTCTTAGTCTTCTCAAGAATACTGACCACAACTTGGTCTCTCAAGGATCTTTTTACAAAGATAAAACAATAATGTGTATGGGTGCTTCTAAAAATAAGCTATTATCACAACAGTGATTTACACAAAATGAAGAACAAAATAAACTATTCAGCAAACAGTATTTTCTAAAGATTTTGTTGTAGAATAATGTTCTTGAATTTTCCTTGTATGAGTTTCTACGTAGATTGTTCTTAGATTGTTAATATTAAAATGTTGTTGGAGACTTCTTTAAATACTCCACTTTTTGAAATAGCGTGTAGATGAAAAGTACCATTGGATGTAGACAAAGCGTACAAATACTTTTTTGTCTTGTTTTGACTTTTCCTTTCCAGAAGAGGAATGTTCAGAGATATCCTTTTTGTCTGATTTCCTCTGCCATACACGAAAGAGGAAAGAGCCGTTGAATGTAGACAAGGAATATGCCAATGAATCTTTATTGAACAACATCTTATTTATGAGAGTTTCTTTATCAAAGTTTCTCTCTATCATAGTTTCTCACATCAGAGTCTCGCAACTTAATGCTTAGCGTGAATGTTTGAACAAAGTATCTGAGTCTTGTCATTGACGTTTCAGAGTTTTCTTAAGCTTCGCTCAGAGTCTTCTGTAGCTTAACGTCCAGAAGAATATTCCACCAGAGAAATATTTTGCGTCTAAAGGAATATTTCTTAAGATATCTGAAACAAAAATACTTGAACAAAATTAGAGTATATATTTTCTTCATACAAAATTTCATTAATGTTATCATCAAAACATTGAGATATATTAAGAACCAATTTGTGTTCTAACACCTTGTTGCTTTAGTTGTTCATTTGTGAGAAAGAGAAACAACACTGCGAAAAACTGCTGCGAAATCACTGGGATTGTTGGTGGCTTCCGAGAAGTGTTCTTAAACTTTGAGGAGAGAGACGATCATGATCAAAGAAGAATTTGTTATAAAAGAGGAGAAAAGAGAGAAAAATTAATTATAAGAGATTGAAATAAAAATTTACTAATTAAAAAGTGACACGTAGAAAAAAAAAGTTTCTCAAAAACTCTAAGAAAAGAGTATTTATGAATTACTATAATAAATTTAGTAAAAGGGATAAATTAGAAAGTAGGTTAGTTAATTTTATTTTAAAACATACTGTCCATATATAGCCATGCGTATGACCTGAAAATTTTGTCAGCATAAAAAGTCATGGATACCACGGTAATATCCTGCATGCTTTACCTGATTTTTAATCATATATAATATATTTTAACTTTTCATAACCATGCTTTTTATGGATAGTAGTTGAGAGTCAAAATCTACATCACTATGTGTAGCTTGCTATAAGAACTAGACATCCTGTCAATCAACATTTAATGAATCTCAAAAGCTTTATTCCATCTCAATTTTGTTTTTCTTTGTTCAATCCATTTCTAATTTATTATCCATTTTTTTTAGTTATCCAACTTACCATTATTGTTAAATATTAATTATAAGCAAAATAGTTAAACAATTATATTTGACTTTTTCTATTTTATATTAGAAAAGTCAATGCAGTAGTTTTTACTCAGGAGGTACGTTGAAGTTCGATCATACAGGTTACATATTGTGGCCAACATGAATCAAACCATATATATTAATGGATGTTGTTAGGACAAGTTTACCATTCCTTTATTATTATTTTTTATCTATAATATTATATTACTTGATTTAACTAGGTCTTCAATAATTATTTCTACAACAACCTCAGTGATTGCCGTATTGAATATGAATTCACAAACTTATTCCACCACATACTGTATCTGAATCTATGTTTCGCAATTATAAAGTATACTTAGAAAGAAACTATTGAATAATATACATTATGCTTAAAAAGAATTGTTGCTTTTTTATTAGATTAGGCTAATGATGTAATGGTTATTTTCATAAATGTTTTTTTTTTTTTTTTATGTATTTCTTTTAATTTATGATAATATACTGACCACTCCGATTATATTTCTATCTTTCTTTGATATAATTTTTTGGAGAGATTTTTCATTAGGGAGCATTAAATAACATGAGATTTCCTTTTTATGAATACTCAAGTCTCCACATAAGCGAAAACTCTTTTTATCCATATACACTTGTAGCGCCATTGACACTCTTCAACATGACACCTCATATCCACAACCCGTGGGCCACAATGCCCTCCTTAAGCGGAAACTTGTAGCGCCATTGACACTCTTCAACAGGACACCTCATATCCACAACCCGTGGGCCACAATGCCCTCCTTAAGCGGAAACTCTTTTTATCCATATACACTTGTAGCGCCATTGACACTCTTCAACAGGACACCTCATATCCACAACCCGTGGGGAGTACTTTCGATACAAGTGAGTTGGTCCTGGACACCTCATATCCACAACCCGTGGGGAGTACTTTCGATACAAGTGAGTTGGTCCTTCACTCGAACCAAAGGCTCATGATACCACTGTTAGGGGAGATTTTCACTAGGGAGCGTTGAACATTGTGAGAGTTTCTTTTTAGATCAACATCTTTGTGAGAGACACACCACATAGTCACCCAAAATCTTAAGGTAATAGGTGTATGGGTTCTCTCACTTATAAATGTTCAACTCTTCACATTTCTAGCCAATGTGGTACTATTACACATATTACTCACACTTGTTATACATAACACTCCCCCTCAAGTGTGAGTCTATCCATAATTCTTCCACAATTACAATGCCACTACTGGCTCCTTTTTCGAACTCCAAGCAACTAGTGCACCACCTAGTATAAACACATAACCAGCTGTGAATTTTCTATCCTCAACATCACTATACAAACTTGAGTCGGTGTGTCCCACTAACTTGCATTTTTTTCTTCATCAGCTGCTGAAAACAAAATACCATAGTCGAGAGTTCCTTTTAGATACCTTAGTATCCTATTCGTCATTGTTACGCGTGATACTTTTGGCTTTTGCATGAATCTACTTACTATACCCACATTGTATGATAAATCAAGCCTTGTGTGACAAAGATATCTTAGTTACCCAATAATTCTTCTATATTAGGTTGGGTCGACATCATCTTCATTTGAATCTTTCCACAATTGCAGTCTTGGCTCAACTGGAATCGAAGTTGGGTTGCAATCTCGCATCTCAAATCTCTTGAGTATTTCGCCTGCATATCTTCTTTGATGCATCATCAAAACTCTACTGCTCTTGTAGAATTCAATACTAAGGAAGTATGAGAGATTTCCCAAGTCTGACATTTCAAACTCCTCACTTAGGTTATGTTTGAAATCTTCGATCTCCTTCTTGCAACTTCCTGTTATCAACAAGTCATCGACATAGAGACATAGTATAAGCAATTCACTATTTTTTCTCCTTACATATACTTCATGCTCATTTGTGCACTTTACAAATTTCTTCTCCCTTAGGAAGCTATCTATCTTCTTATTCTAAGCTCTTGGAGTTTTCTTAAGTCTATACAGGGCTTTATGCATCATGTATACCTTTTTTTCTTCACCTTGTTTCACAAACCGAACTGGTTCTGCAACATAAACTTCTTCATCTAATGGGTCATTCAGGAATGCACATTTCACACCCATCTGACATATGTGCCAATTGTTCATGTTTGTTAGACCAACAACCAACCTGATTGTTTTAATCCTAGCAATAGGTGCAAAAACTTCGTCGAAGTCGATTCCTTCCTTTTGAAGAAATACATTTGCTACAAGTCTTGTCTTGTGTCGAGTTACTTCTCCTTTGGGATTCAACTTCGCCTTGTATACCCAGCTCACATCAATTGCCTTCTTGCCTTGAGGCAATTTGACAAGTGACCAAATGTTGTTGATTTTGATGGACTCTAGTTCTTCATTAATTGCTTTCACCCACTTTGAATCTTTCAATGCCTTAGTTGCATTCACTGGTTCGACATCTGTGTAGAAAGCATAGTGTACCAACTCACTTTTATTATCGACCACATCATCTAATGTAATCACACATCCTTGCAACCTTGCAGACATGTGTCTTGTTCGTTGAAGTCTACTTGAGCCTACTTCACCTCTAACTTCTTCTTGTCGAAATTCTCTTTCGACTTCACTAGTTGGTTCTTCACGTAAGATTCTCTCTGAATCCTTCTTAACATTCTCAGTCTAATCTCATTCCTTAAGCTCATCTATGATCACGTCCCTGCTGATCACAACTTACTTGTTCACTGGGTCGAACAACTTGTATCCTCTAGTTGAATGATATCATATTAGGATCATTTGACTCGACTTGTCATCAAGCTTTCTTTTTAAATGGTTTGGCACATGTCTATGTGCTATAGATCCAAACATCTTCAAATGACTTAGACTAGGCTTGACACCAGACCAACATTCTTCTGGCGTGATTCCTTTTAGCTTTTTCGTCGGACATCTATTCAAGATGTATGTTGCAATCGACACAAATTCTCCTCATAATTCTTTGGGTAGATGCTTGCCTTTCAACATACTTCTCACCATATTCATGATGGTTCTATTATTCCCTTTTGCATTTCCATTATGCTGTGGAGTGTAGAGTGGTAACACCTCATGCACAAAACTTTCCGTCGCAGTCGGTTTTTGTGGCATGACCACTACCGCTCCTGGCGCTACTTTCTGATTACTATATTTATCCTATAAAGCTTAAAAGGAAGGGGAAGATATCTTAAACTAACCCTGCACACAAGTGTTTTCCCTACAACTGTGGAGAGATCTGGAGTCGGGGTTGGTTATACAAAGAGAAGCTATTAACACTCAAAGTATCTATAGTAATCTATAGGAACCTTCATTTGCATCTGTTTTTTTTACTATTTGAATTGCTTTCTTGAGTCTATTTGTTTTCAGGTGGGGAAATTTTCTCCTTTAGGAGACTGAGGCAATGTTTTTGTTGTTTTAGGATTTTCTATTATTTTTAGAAAGGTATCTAGACCTAAGGTTTTTGATTAGTGCGCTCTCTAAGATTTCACAATCTTATGCCCAAGTGTTCTCAAAAAAGGAAACTGAGAAATCAGAGCGTTCGTAGTTCCTCCTATTCCATACGAGGAAAAAATGTTTGGTGTTGTTGCGGTGAAATTTTGATGCCAAGCTATTGATTAACTTGAATCTTAATTCATTTACAACCGGTCTTTGATTTATCCGAAGGAAAGGTTAAAGAAAAGGGAAAACCTATTTTGCATCGTAAACACAATGCATGGAAAGATCTAGGGTTCGGGGGTTGGTTAAGCTTAGGGAAGGTATTAGCATCCTAAACCTATGTACTACTCTACAGGAACCTCTTTTTTTAAATGTTATTGCTATAGTTATCTGCTTAAAGGTAATCCTAAGGGTTGAGGGTGAAAGGAAAGGACCTAAGGGGTTAGTCCTAAGTATACTCGCCAAGACGTCGCATCTTGTGCCTACATATCCTGACGGGAATGGAATCAGAGTATTTGTAGTTCCCTTCGAAAGGGAGGAAGAGAAACTTCTTGACTGTAGTCAAGGTACCTGGGGGAAATAAACGTTCATAGGGAAGCGTTTATTTTGGAGTGTGGCGACTCCGATTTTCTACGTTATAAAGTTTGAATTAAAAGGGTGTGAGATAAGTATTCCACGGCGGGAAACTTATATGAAGTACGGCGAATCCTAATTCTAAGGCTGGGATAAAATGGGTGGATGTCCACGGCGGGACGCCTAAGCATGAGTGTAGCGAATCAAATTCTTATGGTTTAAAAGGGTAGGGTGTGGTATTGACACGACGGTCAAAATGGTGTAACATTTTCTTCGGTGGGGAAATAACGGTGAATAATTGAAAATGTAAATGCTACAAGCGACGATAGCTAAGCTAGATGAGGATTATGATTAATTGTTTT
Source organism: Lathyrus sativus (assembly GCA_963859935.3). NCBI lineage: Eukaryota > Viridiplantae > Streptophyta > Magnoliopsida > Fabales > Fabaceae > Lathyrus > Lathyrus sativus. Next base: position 87,113,015 of record OZ012737.1, on the reverse strand, counting down.
TATGATTTAAAATTTACGATTAAGTGGCAAATTGGGTCAAATGTTAGGATTAATTGTTTTTATGATTTTTGTGAGGTTTTAGGTAATTAAAGAAAAGTTGAAAAATTAGAGTGGAATTAAGTGAAAGGAGCTAGACTAATTTAAATTGAAAAAAGTTATTTTTGTGATTTTGAGACCTTTAAGTAATTTAGAATAAAGTTGGAATTTTATAAATACAAAGGGGTATTAGAGTTTTCTTAGCAAATGTTCAATTTAAATTAAATAGAAAGATAAATATTTTTATAACAAACTAAGTGTCTAAGTTATTTTGAATAAAATCCCCTTTTTTTTATTTATATTTTTAATAGATAAGGATCTTTTTGAGTTTTTGATTATTATTAAGAAAAAGTGAGATTAAAACATTAAAACTAATCTAAACATCTTTTTTTTTTAAATATTTTTTGATATTATAAGAATAAACTTCGTTTTTAATTAATTAATTTGTAAATTTTCGGATTTTTAATTAAGTTAAATAATTAGTAGTTAGTATGGTGTTAGTAGTTAGTTTTATTATTATTATTAAATTAAAATTACAAAAACGAACCCACAAAACAAATAACATACAGCAAAATAAATTAAAAAACAGTAAAAAGATAAATTTGGTTGGGCCGGTGGTGATGAACCCATCGGACCCAACTCGGTCCGGCCATTGAAGCAGAAAGGGGGAAAACATTTTGATTGAAACCCTAAGGCTCCAAACCCCAGCGGCGCATCTCAAATCTCACTCTTTCTTCATTCCGTCACTTGCTCCTCTTCTTCTCATTCTCTGATTCCCCGTCTGTTCTCTTTTTTTCGTTCCCCGATTTCCTTTAAAGCTGAAGAACAACACGCATCAGTTAATACCAACAAACTTAACAACAATGAACTTACGTTGTGATGTACTCGTGCAGGGTTTCAAATAGTGGATTTTATGGCGAAGGCGACAGATGAGCCGAGAATGATAGCGGACGATGGTTTACGGCGGCGTGAGGGTTCTTGTTGCGGACGGTCGGTTTCCGGTGATGCTTCGCGATGAATGGAGGGTTTTGGTAGCCTCTGACGGTGACAGAAACAACCATATAAGTTTCTCTCTTTTATGATGGTTTAGGGTTTTCGAAACTCAGTGGATGTCTGTGTTCGTGAAGGTGTTATGTGTATTTCTGTTCTTTTGTGATTTTCGCTTCTGGCTGTGTGTCCTATGTGAATCCGTGAATTCACCTTTTATAATGTTTTCAAAACGCTGAATTGAATGTGAAGAATTATCTTGTCGGTTTTCATATTGGAAAGAATTACAAATCTAATATGTTTCCTCTTGAATCTTAATTACATCTTTCCATTTTTACAGGAACATGTTTAGACACGTTTTGGATTGTTTGGAAAGGGTATGATTATGTCTGAAGCATACCTTACACGGTTTTTGGAAAGAAATTTGTTTTGTCTGGTTTTAATCTTCCCCTCAAGATCACTAATTTCTTCCTTTTTATGTAGGATCTTGTCTGAACCGGTTATGGAAAGAAATAGAATCTACGATGCATTTTGGCTTCTCACGATGGACACTCTTTTATTTGGAAAGGGCAAGCTTGCTGTTTGATTCGGAGATGAACCATGTTGGTGAGAGTAGAATTTCAAGGTTGTAATAACTTCTCTTCTTTGTTTCAAAGTGTTTACGGTATTGAGGTTGCGAATAACTGTGATAAATGTTGATAAAGGTCTCGTTCTGTAGTATTGGGTTGGTAGTACTTTACGTATTCCTCAATCTCTTTCTAATATCATCCAGATCCTTGTGCCTTTTAACTTCTTTTGAAGGTATCCTGTTGCGATGCTTGTAATATTAGCAAACGTGAAGTCGGCGCACCAATGACATCAACCATGATGTGAGAGGAAGTCGAGATTGATACATTTTGAACATCAACACACATTGGCTTTCATGCTACAAAAGGTGCGTATGGACCACCAATGTCTCTTAACTCATAACCGGTTTTGTTCTTCTCCTTCACTTATTGTGCACACAATAAATTTAAAAACATTCTTCTATAATGTCATGCTTGAATGTGTTGATAACTTGATAATCATGGTGAATTTCCGGCTCTTTTCTCTTTTTATCCATTATATTGGATGTAATCTTTACTAAAGTGAGACATTTACTTGAGTGAGACAGACTGTGATGTTTGTTAGATTTCTTGGATGAAAGTTGGCTTAAGATCAAATCGATAGGTCTCTTATTGATATTATGAACCGGTGAATAGATGGGACTATTTTAAACTGATGCTCTTTAAATTGTTGTGATGCTTTTGACTCTATTTCGTTTTGTAATGATGCTGTCATGAGCAGGGGTTGTTGTTATTGTTTAGGAGCATCGACATGAGACAAGGTAATTGCGAGCTCTTTTGCTCAACAACTTCTTTGAACTGTTTGTGAATGAAGATACTCACCACATAATTGGTAAATTACAGGCAGCATTTGCGGATGATCATGGAAAACTGTGGTGCGGAGGTGCTGGTGCCTTTTGTCATGAATTATGAATCCTCCAAAGTCAAACTGTGTCAAGGTTCCATGAAGAAGAAGATTTCGACAGTTCCTTGTATATGAAATAAATTTCATTTTTCTTGTACTCATTATTAATATAACAGAGTTCTGTACAATCTTGTAATAACTTCTGCCCAACTAATTAATAGTAATACTCTAAACATTCATCACAAGAATCAACACGAGACTTAAAGCAGTAGAACATCATTATAGTAACACTCATCATTACCATTCCGTCCCTCATACTATTTACTTCGTTAGAATATAATAACTCTTCATCACTCTCACTTTCCAATTATCTTAATGGCCTTGTTATCATATGTAAACCAATGGCAAAGAAATGAAAATGTTGGCTCGTTGTATCAAACAGGTGATACCGAGTGAAGGATGCCTTTAGGATTTGGATCACTTCAAAATATTTTTTTTAGTGATATGCCTATAATATGGCCCTTGGCATTTGAACTTGGAAGAATGTATCGGTATTATCCTTTCTTGAATGAATTTTGAATTTGAAGTCTGTAAAGAGAACCGATCTAATCTTTGTAAAGAAATTGAACTTTACCTCCATTTGAAAACCTCTTGATTGTAAATTACCAAAAAACAATATCAACACTTTCTCTTAAAACTTTAAACAATGATTCAAGCTCACAAATAAAGATCAGGCCTGCTTTGCTCTTTGTTGTTTGTGCGAACTAAGTTTAAATGACTATTACTCGAGACACCAACCAGAGCTTTGAGCAACCATTTTAACCATGGTGAAACAACTCGCATTACCAATCCCCATAGAACCTTCGTTATTCCTTAAATAACTACGCTCTTCATCACTAGATATGATAACTAAATCTTCCTTGGGGAAATCTCTGATACAACTCGAGGAAAACTGGTCATCTATTTGGTTAAGGGACTGTAAGAATGAAACACACTCCTTTCCCGTCTCTTCAAAGGCTCAATATAACTCGTAGGAGACTAGAACACACACATAGCCTTCAAGACCTTTGAATCTTTGCAACAAACCCAACTTCACAAAACATACAAAAACTAAAAAATGGTTAGGCATGCACGGATGATTGACTTAAATGATATGCGATGGATCAATGGATCTAAGGGTGAAATTTGGGGTATGACAGTTGCCCCTATTTAAATAACTTCACCAGATGATTTGAGCGACGAAGGCTCGAGAAATCATGGTGAAAGGGATTTAAATATAGATAACCAAAAATTTTGCCCTTAGATGCAACAATATGTAATGCTACTGACAAAAATGACAATGCGATGCTAAACATGCTATGAATCTAATATGATGCATATGATAAAAAATGATAAATGCAAAGATGCAGACGAAACGATGACACATGGGAACGACGCGACTGAGGAAGACTACGCACTGGGGAAACAACACGAAACCGGGGAAATCTAAAGTGATGGACCATAGGTTCAAGCATGACTAGTTGTTTGCTTTAGAAAGAAAGAAAGAAGAGGTCCTCAATGGAGATGGAACCGGCGAGACGTCTTCCATTGGGGACATACCCAAGAGTAGCTGCTCAACAGGTTCAGGTATGACCGGTTGACACTCTAGGATGAAAAGGTAACGCAGGATCCACACGGCGGTAGGATCAAGTAAACAGAATGCTGGAGCATTGAGCAAACAATAACATCCGAGCTTCTGAAAACTCTTGAGCGAAGAGATCAAACAGGATCTTTGGTGGAGATGGCACTGGCAAGACGGCCTCCACTGGGAAAAATAACCAAGAGTAGCTGCTCAACAGGTTCAGGTACGACCGATTGACACTCTAGGGTAGGATCAAGTAAATAGAATGTTGGAGCATTGAGCAAAGAATAACATCCGAGCTTCTGGAAATAGGATCTTCAAGACTCATTAGAAAAATATACAGGGTAAAAACCTGTTGTATGCCAAAATAAATGGACTTCAAGGGGGAATGCCCTGATAAGCTCCTCGAGAGAGACTGCCACTTATCGCTGAAAGTGACTTACATGCCAAAATGATAAGCTCTCAAATGAAGAGACTGTCGCTTATTTGGGGGTACAAATGAAATGATAAGCTCCTCTGGAGGGGTTGTCGCTTATCTGATAAACTTTCATGGGGTCCTCAATGAAGAAGGCACCGACGAGATGGCCTCCAATGGGGAAATAGGCAGAAAGATAAAGGCTCAACAGGTTCAGGCATGACCAGATGATACTCTAAAGTGATGGACCAACAGGTTCAGGCATGACCGGTTGACACTTTAGAAACTAGATCCTCAATGAAGAAGGCACCGGCGAGACGGCCTCCACTGGGGAATATCTGAGAGTACGGTTCAACAGGTTCAGACATGACCAGATGATACTCTAAGATAAAGGGTAAGCTTCCGTGATCAAAATATGATTTATCTTCTTTAACTAAATGATTCATTTAGAAAGGGTTAATAAACTTCTTCACGCTTCAAGGTCTGCTGCTCCCTGAAATGATTCTGTTTCTTCTTTTACTAAAGGGTAAAATAAACCTCCCCCATACTTCAAGGTCTGTATGCCATGAACGAGTCTCAGTTTCTTCTTTTACTTGAAAAGGGTAAACATTATCCACGGAGGAACGCCCAAGAATGAGTAACGACGACTCAACATCTTAAGGTTTAGGAAAGAATATGTTTGCGGCGGGACGCCCAAGAATGAGTACGGCGAATCAACGTCTCGAGGCTTAAGGAAAATGATATGTCCGCGGAGGGACGCCCAAGAATGAGTACGGAGACTCAAAATCTTAAGGTTTAAGGTAATAACATGCCCATGGCGGGACGCTCAAGAATGAGTATGGCGACTCGACGTCTTAAGGTGACGGTAACTTGTTGTTAGTCATAATGAAGATAGGGTAAGTTTCTCAGGCGAGAATTGTTGCAAATCTGTGAAGGTTGTAAAAGGCTCTTCTTGATAGATAGTGCAAAATAAATGCACGTCCAAGTAGGTTCGGAGACCGACAGAGACCGAAGTTCAATCTAGAACCTAGCTAGAAAGAAACTGTCAAATAAGACTTCATTGAGGGTATGAACTCAAATAGGAACTATCTATTCCTGGCACGGAAGAGATAACTGAAATAACCATCATCCACGAGGGTTGAACTCTGTGGGGAAACTGAACATAGTAGGTATTTTATGCTTAAGGTTGACGACTCTATTTGGAGAGAACGGACAAACCCAGTTACTTGGCAGTAACCACAGCCAAAGTAATGACAAAAGGCAGCGAGGAGGAATGCAAACGTGCAGATGCTAAAGCGTATGTCAATGCGTATGAAAATGCAAATGTGAATGCAATGAGTATGCTGATGTTCATGCTTATGCTCATGCACATGCTGACAAAACAGACGAGCGGAGGAGCAGACAGGAGATGAAATAAACATCTCGATGGGGATACCCGGCGACCTCTACAACATTACATCTATCAAGGGATAGGAAAATTGATGGCGGAACTAAATCTTGCTTCAAAGCTCTAAATTCTCTGGGGAGAACAAAATTCCACTTGGGGATATAACATCATGACTTCACTGGAGGATTTCCATCATGGATCTAAATTTCTGATCAAAGAAGACCTGTTCACTGGGAGAGTCATCTTAGGATTAGAGACTTCCGAGGATAAAATAAATATCTGCTTCATTAGGGAAGTGTGGAGCTAGGAAGCTTCATGGAGAAAGTAGCAACTTCTTGGAAAGAGTACATCAACTTCCTGGGGAAAACATCTCAACTTCTTGGGGGAGAGCATGGCAATCTCATGGGGAATATTTCCTGAGGAGAGTATGACAACTTCCGTGAGAAAAAGATGATTCCACTGGGGAGTGGTCCTCAAATAAACATGTATCACTTTGGAGAATACTGGGGAGATCTCGACAGTCTTGAAAGTTACTGGAGATTACCGAATCAATCCAAAAAATGTGGTCAGCTTATAGTCTCGCTGGGGACTGCTCTGAGGCAATGGCTTAAAAGTGCATATATAATTGATACTTAATGGGGAATGAAGACCGCCTGCAGTAAAATTTATCGGGCCAGGAAGGGTGCAATAGTCGCCATTTTGAAGAAAAAAAAATGCCCCAGAGTACCTGTTTTGTGAGAAAGAGTCATCTCAAGAGGATTTTACAGAGAACATGGAGTCCAAATTGCCCCGTTGTTTTCAAACTCTTGGAGAGATTTGTCGGATCTCGACGTGACTGGCCCGAATTTGACGATGTAATGACTGAGTCTTCAAGGAATAACTCTTAAGAAAGTCAGACTTGCACCAGTAAGCAATTTGGAAACCACTTGCCACTGTCTAGCGAAATCTTCAAGTTCCATTGTTAATGTCTATATGTAAATTTTCTAAGATATCAGGCGAACTCAACATGCGTGAACTGCTAATCCTGAAACGGACAATGCAACATACATATTTGTCTTGAAGTTGTTTTTCTTTTTCTTTTGAAAATATATCCCAATAACTTGTGACTGAATCACTAGTTAGGATATGAATTTTAATTTATAACGCCAACATTGAATTGAGCATAGCTCGCAGGAGTTAGGAAACATTCTCATCAAGTATGCTTTCAAGATAAACCCTACTTCAATTAGGTCTTTCAAAGGTTGTATCGTGGCTTGGTTCACGGTTTTAAGAAATAAAGGATAAAGGCTCAAAGTATATTTGTACCCACCCATTCTTCGTGATGTTCTCCAATCCTATATTTAGTTAACTGGATACGAGCACTCATCTCTCAAGCGGACTCGATATGGTTGAGAATTCCTCAAGGCTTTGGACATGGCAGTCACTCCCCTACTTTCTTTTGTGTTCGATCAACACGACTTTGTTCTTTATTAGGGATTCTTTATTGTAAACCTTCGTTTTTGCTTTTATTCCCTAACTTCTTCCTGGACGTGGTCTTTTGAGTTTGACTTTGGAATCCAGCGGGATGCCCCAGTTTTTCCTAAGTCTCCTTCACAGGTTTTGACCTAGCGGGCTCTTTCTCATTTTTATTTTTGAACAAGTCGTGTGACTCTTTTGGATTTTTGACCTTTTTGAAGGATTATGACTGCCCCATTCTCTAGATAGTTGAGGGATAATCATTTGTGTCTTCGGACTTCCAACCTCCTAGTATGTTAAGGATAGATGGATTCTCGAATGTATGCTCTTTTTGAATGTCTGAGTGGTCGATCAGTTTAACTGAGAAACTACCCTGTCTCAGGTTAAGATTAGGGTTCTTATCTGGAAAGAAAGACTCCTACTTCAAGGCTCAAAGGGGTTGAAGAGGGATTATCATCCTTATATCTCCGATGTTTAGGATTTGAAACAATGCCTTACATCATCAGCAGGGTTTCACTCGAAAGCATATGACAAGAGATTTGACGTTTTTGGTTCATCATCCTCCTCCCAATTCTCTATCAAAGTAAGAGATCGGGTACAGTTGGCATTAAAAATAATTTTTATGAGTGAAACAAATGGATTTCTTCAAGACAAACATGTGCATTGCATAAATTATTCAAAACAAATAAGTTCGTACATGTTAAATATGCTTTCATAGTCACAAAATACATATAGATAAACAAATGCACTGTCTGGCACGCCTATTATGTCTCTGTATCCAAGTCTGGCATAATAATGGTTTCTTCTGGCAGAGTCTCCTTGGAATGAGTCGTCTTGATTGCCCCAGCCATATTGGTCACATCTCCATTAACAGTCTTCAATTCTTCCTTTTGAATAATCTTCTCAGATTCTTTGTCAATCATGGTCCCATCATACTTCCAGGGTATAGCTTGAGGATCACTGAAATGAGATAGACTAGACTTCTGAGTAGATACCGGCTTTGGCTGATTCACCGTAGGAGGAACTGGCTTAGATATGTTGAAAATAGGCTTTGCAGAATTTGATCTTGGCGACGAGAACACCCTGCGAGGAGTCCTGATCTGAGAGACCTTGACAGCCCCATGATTTGGTAAAGGGTCATTCTTGACATTTGGCAGAGGATCATCAAAGGACAGGATATTCTTCTCCATTAACTCCTTGGCAATGTGCTTGAGAGCATAACAGTTTTCTAAATCATGGCCAGGCGCACCCTCATGAAATAAACAATGAGCGGCGACGTTGTAATTGGCAGGGAGAGGATTTGGAGGTGGACCCAAAGCTCTAGTAGTAATCAAACCTTGTTGCACTAGTGAGGGGTACAACTCGGTGAAAGTCATTGGAATAGGAGGACAAGGTTTGTACTGCTTCTTGTTCTGACCTTTTTGGCGGGGAGCCTGATTCTTTGACTGATAAGCAGGAGCGTTGGGCGCTCGTTGATAATTGGCATGAGCTTGTACAGGCTGATAACCAAGAGATTATTGATATACCGGGGGCTGATAGACAAGATCCGATTGTACAGGCTGATAATCAGGCATTTGCTGGTTGAAAGCAGGTGTTACAACAGTCCCATACGGTTGTTGAGCATACTGAACAGGATAACCTTGTTGTTGAATATAATTTTGCTGATGTTGGTAAGGTTGATGAATAGCCATTTCACGGTAGTACATGGTTGAGTGACTCTTCGGACAAGTAACGCCTTCATACTGGTCAAAGCTTGGAGCTTTGAACTTTGGAGGAACAACTTGTTGAACTAGTTGAGCAATAGGAACCACAGAAGTAGTTGTCACAAAACCAGGTGGCAGACCATAGGGAGGTACATCTGCAACGGTAACAGTTGGCTGAAGGTCCACAATATTACCGGTAATCCCAGAAACAACAGCAGGTTGAGCATCCATTCTCGCATTAATGGCCTGAAGCATCTCCATTATTTTTCCCAACACTTCCCTTAAGGTCTTCAAGTTCATTTCTGACACGATCAAGCTTTTGATTTTGTTCCGCCATCTTTTTCCAAGCTCGAGCTCTGGTGTTGTACTGATGTAGAGGACTCATGGTGACAAAACTAGAAACGAGAGAACCGACAATGAGAAACCGGAAGGACAATGCAAATGCAGAAACAGGATGCAAAATGCAATGCAAAGGTTTCAAAGATTTCAGCGGTCGATTGCAAATATTTTCGAGGAAACTGTTGAAAAGTTTTAGGTTTTGAAATTCAAGATTTTTTTGAATTTGCAAAGGACAGTTGAACTCCTTGAAACCAGGAATGTTATGATGTAATACACAAGCACACAAAAGTCCTAGGTTAGAGGAACATGAGTGGAGTCAAGGTCTACCCATCCCAAAAGGTAAGTACTATGGGTTAATTGTACCTGTAGAACAAGGTCCTAAAGAGGTGCCCAAAGTCATTAGTCCATTTTTCGGATATTATCAACTTCCCAATTACTCGGTGATTAATAATATTCTCAAGAGAACTTCTTTTGAGTGTAGCATCGCGTAGCACTACTTCGGGAGTACTCCCTCATAGTCCCGCACTACGTCCTAGATAAGGCCAAAGTTGTGTTTAGGTAACTAGAGTTCTCAGTATCACGGACTCCAATCGTCAATAGTAAAAGTTTTCACGATTACTCGTTCAACCGAACCATTTTCAAAAGGGTCTCAACTGAGCGTGATTTTCGAGTCAACTTGGTCGGGATTCAACTCCCTATAAGCCTCGTCGAACATATCAATATCCTATCTTAAGTTCACTCAAGTCTGGGTGTAGGACTTTGTCTCACCACTCAAAGATATCAACCCAAGAGAAACAAGTAAGCAATTATACAAATAAGCAGATATAAGCAAATAAACAAGTAAAATAAACAAGTTAGGAAAACCCACAAGACTTCCCCAGTGAAGTCGCCATTTTCTGTTGCGGTGAAATTTTGATGTCAAGCTATTGATTAACTTGAATCTTAATTCATTTACAACCGGTCTTTGATTTATCCGAAGGAAAGGTTAAAGAAAGGGGAAAACCTATTTTGCATCGTAAACACAATGCGGGGAAAGATCTAGGGTTTGGGGGTTGGTTAAGCTTAGGGAAGATATTAGCATCCTAAACCTCTGTAGTACTCTACAGGAACCTCTTGTTTTAAATGCTATTGCTATAGTTATCTGCTTAAAGGTAATGCTAAGGGTTGAGGGTGAAAGGAAAGGACCTAAGGGGTTAGTCCTAAGTATACTCGCCAAGACGTTGCATCTTGTGCCTACATATCCTGACGGGAATGGAATCAGAGTATTTGTAGTTCCCCTCGAAAGGGAGGAAGAGGAACTTCTTGATTGTGGTCAAGGTTCCTGAGGGAAATAAACGTTCATAGGGAAACATTTATTTTGGAGTGTGGCGACTCTGATTTTCTATGTTATAAAGTTTGAATTAAAAGGGTGTGAGATAAGTATTCCACGGCGGGAAACTTATATGGAGTACGACAACTCCTAATCCTAAGGCTGGGATAAAATGAATGGATGTCCACGGTGGGACGCCTAAGCATGAGTGCAGCGACTCAAATTGTTAAGGTTTAAAAGGGTAGGGTGTTGTATTGACACGGCGGTCAAAATGGTGTAACATTTCCTTCGATGGGGAAATAACGGTGAATAATTGAAAATGTAAATGCTACAAGCGACGATAGCTAAGCTAGCTGAGGATTATGATTAATTGTTTTTATGATTTAAACTTTATGATTAAGTGGCAAATTGGGTCAAATGTTAGGATTAATTATTTTTATGATTTTTGTGATATTTTAGGTAATTAAAGAAAAGTTGGAAAATTAGAGTGGAATTAAGTGAAAGGAGCTAGACTAATTTAAATTGAAAAAAGTTATTTTTGTGATTTTGAGACCTTTAGGTAATTTAGAATAAAGTTGGAATTTTATAAATACAAAGGGGTATTAGAGTTTTCTTAGCAAATGTTCAATTTAAATTAAATAGAAAGATAAATATTTTTAAAACAAACTAAGTGTCTAAGTTATTTTGAATAAAATTCCCCTTTTTATTTTATTTTTAATAGATAAGCATCTTTTTGAGTTTTTGATTATTATTAAGAAAAAGTGAGATTAAAACATTAAAACTAATCTAAACATCTTTTTTTTTTTTAAATATTTTTTGATACTATAAGAATAACATTCGTTTTTAATTAATTAATTAGTAAATTTTCAGATTTTTAATTAAGTTAAATAATTAGTAGTTAGTATGGTGTTAGTAGTTAGTTTTATTATTATTATTAAATTAAAATTAGAAAAACGAACCCACAATACAAATAACATACAACAAAATAAATTAAAAAACAGTAAAAAGATAAATTGGGTTGGGCCGGTGGTGATGAACTCATCGGACACAACCCGGTCCGGCCATCGAAGCAGAAAGGGGGAAAACGTTTTGATTGAAACCTTAAGGCTCCAAACCCCAGCGACGCATCTCCAATCTCACTCTTTCTTCATTCCGTCTCTTGCTCCTCTTCTTCAAATTCTCCGATTCCCCGTCTGCTATCTTTTTTTCGTTCCCCGATTCTTTTAAAGCTGAAGAACAACACACATCAGTTAATACCAACAAACTTAACAATAATGAACTTACGTTGTGATGTACTCGTGCAGGGTTTCAAATAGTGGATTTTGTGGCGAAGGCGACGGATGAGTCGAGAATGATAGCAGATGACGGTTTGCGGCGGCGTGAGGGTTCTGGCTGCGGACGGTCGGTTTCCGGTGATGCTTCGCGATGAATGGAGGGTTTTGGTAGCCTCCGGCAGTGACAGAAACAACCAGATAAGTTTCTCTCTTTTGTGATGATTTAGGGTTTTCGAAACTCAGTGGATGTCTGTGTTCGTGAAGGTGTTATGTGTATTTCCGTTCGTTTGTGATTTTCGCTTCTGGCTGTGTGTCCTATGTGAATCCGTGAATTCACCTTTTATAATGTTTTCAAAATGATGAATTGAATGTGAAGAATTATCTTGTCGGTTTTCATATTGGAAAGAATTACAAATCTGATATGTTTCCTCTTGAATCTTAATTACATCTTTCCATTTTTACAGGAACATGTTTATACACGTTTTGGATTATTTGGAAAGGGTATGATTATGTCTGAAGCATACCTTACACGGTTTTTGGAAAGAAATTTGTTTTTTCTGGTTTTAATCTTCCCCCCAAGATCACTAATTTCTTCCTTTTTATGTAAGATCTTGTCTGAATCGGTTATGGAAAGAAATAGAATCTACGATGCATTTTGGCTTCTCACGATGGACACTCTTTTATTTGGAAAGGGCAAGCTTGCTGTTTGATTCGGAGATGAACCATATTGGTGAGAGTAGAATTTCAAGGTTGTAATAACTTCTCTTCTTTGTTTCAAAGTGTTTACGGTATTGAGGTTGCGAATAACTGTGATAAATACTGATAAAGGTCTCGTTCTGTAGTATTGGGTTGGTAGTACTTTACGTATTCCTCAATCTCTTTCTAATATCATCCAGAGCCTTGTGCCTTTTAAATTCTTTTGAAGGTATCCACTTGCGATGCTTGTATTACCAGCAAACGTGAAGTCGGCGCACCAATGACATCAACCATGATGTGAGAGGAAGTCGAGATTGATACATTTTGAACATCAACACACATTGGCTTTCATGCTACAAAAGGTGCGTATGGACCACCAATGTCTCTTAACTCATAACCGGTTTTGTTCTTCTCCTTCACTTATTGTGCACACAATAAATTTAAAAACATTCTTCTACAATGTCATGCTTGAATGTGTTTATAACTTGATAATCATGGTGAATTTCCTGGTCTTTTCTCTTTGTATCCATTATATTGGATGTAATCTTTACTAAAGTGAGACATTTACTTGAGTGAGGCAGACTGTGATGTTTGTTAGATTTCTTGGATGAAAGTTGGCTTAAGATCGAATCGATAAGTCTCTTATTTAAATTCGGAACCGGTGAATAGATGGGACTATTTTAAACTGATGCTCTTTAAGTTGTTGTGATGCTTTTGACCCTGTTTCGTTTTGTAATGATGCTGTCATGAGCAGGGGTTGCTGTTATTGTTTAGGAGCATCGACATGAGACAAAGGTTAATTGCGAGCTCTTTTGCTCAACAACTTCTTTGAACTGTTTGTGAATGAAGATACTCACCACATAATTGGTCAATTACAGGCAGCATTTGCGGATGATCATGGAAAACTATGGTGCGGAGGTGCTGGTGCCTTTTGTCATGAATTATGAATCATCCAAAGTCAAACCGTGTCAAGGTTCCATGAAGAAGAAGATTACGACAGTTCCTTGTATATGAAATAAATTTCATTTTTCTTGTACTCATTATTAATATAACAGAGTTATGTACAATCTTGTAATAACTTCTGCCCAACTAATTAATAGTAATACTCTAAACATTCATCACAAGAATCAACACGAGACTTAAAGCAGTAGAACATCATTATAGTAACACTCATCATTACCATTCCGCCCCTCATACTATTTACGTCGTTAGAATATAATAACTCTTCATCACTCTCACTTTCCAATTATCTTAATGGCCTTGTTATCATATGTCAACCAATGGCAAAGAAATGAAAATGCTGGCTCTTTGTAGCAAACCGGTGATATTGAATGAAGGCTGCCTTTAGGATTTGGATCACTTCAAAATATGTTTTTTAGAGATATGCCTATAGTATGGCCCTTGGCATTTGAACTTGGAAGAATGTATTTGTATTATCCTTTCTTGAATGAATTTTGAATTTGAAGTCTGTAAAGAGAACCGATCTAATCCTTTGTAAAGAAATTGAACATTACCTCCATTTGAAAACCTCTTGATTGCAAATTACCAAAAAACACTATCAACACTTTCTCTTAAAACTTTAAACAATGATCCAAGCTCACAAATAAAGATCAGGCCTGCTTTGCTCTTTGTTGTTTGTGCGAATTAAGTTTAAATGACTATTACTCGAGACACCAACCAGAGCTTTGAGCAACCATTTGAACCATGGTGAAACAACTCGCATTACCAGTCCCCATAGAACCTCCGTTATTCCTTAAATAACTATGCTCTTCATCACTGGATATGGCAACTAAATATTCCTTGGGGAAATCTCTGATACAACTCGAGGAAAACTGGTCATCTATTTGGTTAAGGGACTGTAAGAATGAAACACACTCGTCTCCCGTCTCTTCAAAGGTTCAACATAACTCGTAGGAGACTAGAACACACACATAGCCTTCAAGACCTTTGAATCTTTGCAACAAACCCAACTTCACAAAACAAACAAAAACTAAAAAACGGTTAGCCATGCATGGATGATGACTTAAATGATATGCGATGGATCAATGGATCTAAGGGTAAAATTTGGGGTATGACAGGTGTCTTTTTCAAAGCCTTAGATTGAAGCTAAACGTGTTTGTGTCTTGTTCAAAACCCAAGATTGAAGCTAAAAGAGAAGTTTGTGTCTTGTTCAAAGCCCAAGATTGAAGCTAAAGGAGTTTTTGAGAGAGAATTTGTCATCTCTAATCGGAGGTATCTCACTTATTCATCATAATTGTTGAGGATTTGATTATAAGGGAATTTTCTTTAACTGGGATATATGGAATCCAGCAATGTCACATCTTCTTTTATAAGAGAATTTAAATGTCATGAAGGAAGAAACTTTAACTCAGTGTAGAGCAATGCCACTTGTTCTCTTATGAATTTTCGCATGCTAAGAGAGGGACATTGGCTTGGATGTGTTCCAGAGACTTTCCACTTTCATCACTTAGATGAAAGAGAACTTTGGCCATGACAAATGAGGGACTCCAGCTTGGATTTTGAATCAACAAGTGTACCACTTAAATCAATTATCTGGAAAAGGGTTTACTTATTTATTTTGAAATGTGATGTATAGAGGAAATATCCTCTTACAGAGAGGACTCAAAGTCTCATATGTGGGGATTGTTGAATTTTGTACCTTGATTAAAGCCTAAGGTTGAAGCTAAAAAATAGATTGAAAAATGACTCAACTAGGGGAGTATTACATATGTGTATAAAGCCCAAGATTAAGGCTGACGAGAGAAAATCGTTATATGAAGACTAAGAGGAGGCTGAGGGAATTTAAGTGGAGATTGATTCTTGTTGAGGAAAATTAAATCCAAGATCAGGATCCAACTACTCTAAGGAATCAAAAGAGAAATTGACAAACGCTGGAGTTTAGAGGAGAGTTGGATTTATTGAACTGCCATAAAGGCTTTGATTCTTTTGGGAATTTATTGATTGTAACCTGACCCTTGTTGGGGATTTAAGATGGAAGTCAAGCCTTGTTGAGGATCAGAGGAGACTCAAAGGATGAGTTTGAATGTTTTAGAGGTTTTGACTCTCCAAGAATTGGTGTAGGGATGCCTAGGGTCTATCCTATGCTTTTAGGAAGCCTGGGGGTCCTTGTACTAAGCCCAAGAGGAGGCTGGGGAATTTAGACAGTCCAAGTCTTAAGAAGAGTTTAAGAAAGGTTTCACAGGGAAATAATCCTTTCTTTGTTGAACTATTCCAAGATTAAAGGGGTTAAAGAAGAGGTTTCACCGTGAAATAATCCTCTCTTTATTGAAGTTTTTCAAGGTTGAATCAATTGAACGAAGCCCGAGAGAAGGCTAACTGTATTGGGAAGAAGAATTCTTCTGTACAGGAGGGAACTAGTTATTTGAACTAAATTATACTGATTGACAGCGATCCTATTGTTTGAACTATTCTAAACTAAGGATGATTCAAGTGCTAAGAGAAACTTAACAAGATATATAAACGCATATATACAGAGATATGAACAAGTATATAAACAAGTATGAATTATATTGAAAAAGGTGGTGGGTCGTATTCTCTGCATATAGGCCTAAGTGTATGTGATTGATTGGATGTTTTCTTCAAGACTGAGTTAAGGTTTGAGAAATTGAAGAAAGTTTTGACTTTGAAGATGACTTGATCTCTAAGTAAACAAAGGTGTTGGGTCTTACACTCTAGATAGAGGCCCGTGAGATTGTTTGTATCATGTACAAAGCCTAGGATGAATGAGGCTAAAAGATGTTCTATTTACAAAAGGTGTTGGGTCTTACACTCTATCGGAGGCTCAAGTGATTGTTTGTATCCTGTACAAAGTCTAGGATGAATGAGGCTAAAATATTTTCTATTTATAAAAGGGTGTTGGGTCTTACATTCTATCAGAGGCTCAGAGTTATTGAACACAAAGTTTATGTACAGAGAGATGGGACTTACACTCCTAGCAGAGGCCCAGAGTTATTAAAAACAAAGTATATATACAGAGAGATGAGACTTACACTCCAGGTAGAGGCTCAGATGATTTTGAAAACAAGGTTTATGTACAAAATACTGGGGCTTATGCTCAAGGAGAGACTCAGGTGATGGTTTATTTAAAAACAGTGATCGCACCGTGATATTGAAAGACGTTGTGGGACTTATACTATAGTAGAGGCCCAAAATTTATTTATGTATGTAAGGGAGTTGGGCCTTACACTCTGATAAAGGCTTATGTGATTGAAAACAAGTTTGAAAGATTGAATCAAAGGGAAAACCCTAATTTCATTTTTTGAAGGTAATTTTCAAAGAAAAATCAAATAAAATATGTGTAATTTTATCAAATAAAATCATTAATCATGTTATAAACATGATTAAGGTTTATGAAAATGGTATTTTATTCACATAAATATTTAAAATCATTTTGGTTTTAAAAATTAAGAAAAGGAAATCATTTTAAAAACAATTAAAAATAATATTTTTAAATATATTAAAAATATATCAAATAAAAATTGTTTTTATGAATTTTTGGGTGAATAAAATATTTTAATATATGAGTGATATTTGTGCAAAAAATCATTTTAAAACAATTAAAATTGGTTAACAAAAATATTTATTTAAAAAAATATGAAAAATATTGAAAATATGGTGAGAAGGTGAAAAATGGAAAGAAAAAAAAAAGACATGGGTCGCCCTCCAACACAAACACACTTGAAAACACGCGCTGCAACCACTGGGGTGGTGATACATTCGTGTATCAAACCCACCCCATAAATACATAAGGGTGACTTGGTTTTAGGCCTGGCCAAGGCCATGGTTGACCAGGTTTTGATGGTTTTGCAAGAAGGTCATAACTTCTTCATTTCTCCATGAAAATGGATTAAATAAAGACGAATCCTACCTAAACTTTCACGAGGAATCTAATGGTGGTCTTAGATTTTTCTAAAAATGCCTGCATTTTAAAACTCGACAGTGGTTTCAAAATAGGTTATGTTTTGCAAGGTCTATGCTACCACTCTATGCAATCAATAATAACATGATAAAATAGTTTAAACATAACAAATATGATATGTATGACAAGTTCATGATCAATGTACATCAAAGCAATGTATATTTCACAAAGTTCAAGTTCTTATGCACTTACCTCTTAAAGCTCCACTTGCTAACCTTCATGATACTTGTGACAGAAGAAATACAATGCCTTGGACACTCTTAATAGACCCCTTGGAAGCTTTTAGAATGATCAAAATCCAAAGAAAACCTTAGGAACATAAACTAGCCATTTCTTGCAAAATTGGCAAAAGTGACCAAAATGGAAACTCTCTCAAATGGTGTTATAGTTGAGAATCTATGCTTGGAACACCTTAAGGGTATATACTAGTGTGTGTTTGAGGTGTTTCTTAGTTTTGAAATGGACTGAATCAAGACATGGCTTGAAAAATGCAGAAAAGTCAAAATTTTAGGTTTTGATGGTTGACTTTCTGATTTTGGTGATTTGAGATGAAGGTGAGTGTTTGAACACCTCAAATGAATGATTTGTGATGTGCTAGGATGGTTTTTTTTTGAGTTTTTTAGGCTTTAGTTTTGAGAATTCCAAGTTTGATCCTTGAAACTTTGAAATTTTGAGAAAGAGAGGGAGAAAGAGAAAACAAAGTTGTGGTATTGTTTTGGTGTGCTTTGTAAGTAACCTCATTTTTCTTGATGTTTCTTGATTTATCATGATCCAAATCACATATTAACATTATTCTTGACTTGAATAAACCATGGTTGACCAAAACTTCAAAAGTCAAACTTGATTTTGGACACAATTGACTTTTTGTATTAGATGAATTTTGAACTTTATGATTCTCTTATGAAATCAAAACCTTGGCCTATTTTTATATCAAGGACGGTCTCTAAGGGTGTTTTTTAATATCTTGAATCATTTCCCAAGGTTTTAGATCATGTCTTAGTCAAAAGTCAAAGGTATGGTTGACTTTTTCTCAAGAACCCTAGTTTGTGGTCCAGATGAACTTGAATCCTTGTATTACTTATGAATCAAGTTCTATGAATCAATAAATCTTGTGAATAGATAAATGTGATATAATTGAGTTCCTTGAAATATATCTTGAGGTCTTGGTCATGCCTTACTTCAAAAGTCAACCTCTGGGTTGAATTAGGTCAAAACCCTAATTCCTGATTTTTGATAGATGCAAACTCCTGAGGCTATTTTGAACTTATGAATGGACTCATGAGGTTATTTTGAGCTTCTTGAATCATTTATTGAAGTATTTACTCATTCCCAGATGAAAATTTCTCTTTGGAAGCCTTGGTCGATCAAAACCCTAATTTGGTGACATTGATGGTCTTGAGGCTTGATTAACTTGGAATGGTGCAATCTTGTGTTAAATTATTGACGGGGAGGATCTATTGATCCTTCATGGATGTTTGAGAGGCTTGAAAAGTTGAAGATCATGCAAATTCATGATTATTCCCTTGCCTGAATGCTCTGAGAGGGCTCAAAATCCCAATCCTTGGTTAAGGTGAACGCTCAACAATCTTTGAGAAGATTGGTGAGGTATGAAAATACATCCATATTATGGTGTGGATTGGCACAATGATGTGAAGTCTTGTGGTCAAAATTTAGGGTATGACAGATGCCCCTATTTAATCTTCATGGACCTGAACGTGTGACTGATGAAGACATTTGGACATTCAAGGTAAAAGAGGATTAAATATCAGAATACCCAAAATTTTGATTAAGAATGTGAATGGTAGCAATTTCCCAATTTTTCTTACATCTTATTTTACTAAGTAATCTTACTTAGAAAAGGGTAAAATTTCCCCCTCGATCCTGGTCTTTAGCCACAGAACTGGTCTCAGTTTCAAATAAACTTCCCCTTGATCCTGGTCTTCAACCATAGAACTGGTCTTATTTTGAAGTAAACTTCCCCTCGATCTTGGTCTTCAGCCACGGAACTGGTCTCAGTTTCAAATAAACTTCCCCTCGATCCTAGTTTTCAGCCACAGAACTGGTCTTAGTTTCTTCTTATCAAGTCTTTCTTTTGACAAGAAAATTTATTTGTGAGGGTCTTCACCAAAATTTTATTCAAGGTTAATCGGGGAGATAGCCATTTGATGGAGAAATACCTTTCACCAAAATTCTCTTCGAGCCTTCTTCGGAGAGATGCCATAGGATGAGTAAAGTTTTGATGTCAAACTTGTTGACCATTTGTCTGAACTGTAGAGAGAAGCAAACTTCTCTATTGTAGATGTCGTTTTCTTGGAGAGATTACATCAAACTTCCCTTTGAGACTTCAAGTGATGTAATTTAATTTTGAGGTGCTGATGACTTTCTTGAAAGCAGGACAAACTTCTTGAGGAGAGACTGCTGTTTGTCGACCCACTGGGAATTTATGGAGCAAAATAGGTTTCTTAAGAGATTGTCTCTTTGCTTGCTGATTGGTAGAGGTTTCTTGGTGGATTTGATGTCCATGTTGCCACCAAGAGATTTTGTTAAAAAACTTTCACTGTGGACTTTCCTTAATCCAGTAAAGCGAAATATCATCTTCAATGATGAAGAGTGAAGTTTCAAAGGTGCATAACCAAATGTTTTCTTGCCTTTTAGAGGTTCAAGTGATCGAGGAACAATTTTAATCCAGGAATGATCTGGAGAGAGATTGTCTAAACGAGACATTTCTCGATGAGGAAAAACTAAAACTTGGATTTTAACCTATCCAAATGTGGAAAGGAAACTGAAGAGAAATCTTCCACGAGGATCAAACTCGGTGGGCATTTAGAAAAAGGAACATTCTTTCAGCCTAAGGCTGACGACCTTAATGGAGAGAGGAAAAATAAAATTTAGGGGGTAAATGACGCAACTTATGCATTTATGAATATGAATATGAATATGAATATGAATATGAATATGCATGATGTACGAATGAATGCTTATGCTGACAAAATAAACATGGCATACGGACTGGTGATGAACACAACTGGATACTTGGCCACTTGGAGGGGGGGGGATAACAAGTATTATTGGTGATGAGTATCATGAGTGGAACAAAGTCCTATTGCTGGGCTTACCTACTTTTGTTGGCAAAAAGATGTGACTCCTAGGAAGTGGAAACTTTCGCTGGTATCTTTGTAGGCAGCATTCTGCTGGAGGAAGGGAATTCATATTCTTACTTTAATTTTTAGAGGTAAAACTCCACTGGGGATAAAAACATGGTCTTGATTCCAACGTTTATCTGAGGAGATATGAAACTTGACTCTTACTAGGGATGAAAAGTAAGATATCCAATCTTATCCATTTGAAGAAATGACCCTCCACTCAGGGATATACTGATCACAAGAAATATTTTAATTCTGCATTTTGAGGTTTGATTGCTTTCGGAGAAGCTGTTGATGTTCCTCTTTGTGTTCATTAATCAAAAGAAAATTGCCATCATTTTTTTAAAAGTAGAAGTAAAAATTTTAGAATTTCTCTTTTGAAAAGGTAAATTCATTTTTGTGTTTCAAGAACGTTAATCATATAAACATGTCATTTTGCAAAGCAGAATAAATGAGAATTCCAAACAAAAGGCACAAGGGCTCAAGTTTTCATTAATTGAATGGTGATCGACCTAATGCATGATTCTATGGAGCATTACAAAGTTTAGAAAATGGTAATTTAAAGGGAAATGGCTACATCGAAACATAATGACCACTTATCCTTTTGTCAACTTTGAATTTTGGACATTCTTGAGCTCCTATTGAAGGCGACCTTGATTTCTGGACATTCCTTGCCAGATGACGTTGGTTTTGAGGATCCAATCTTTTGGAATGCAAGTACTTTCCATAAATCCCTAAATTTTGCCTAGATCACCTTTTTAGGTTTTCAATCTATCAGGATGATTATTTTCTGTTTATGTCTCTAAGTTTTGCATGGACTGCCCTTTCGGGTTTTCAATCCACCGAGACGCTCTTTTTGCCTAAGTCGCCCCTTTTGGGTTTTCAACTTAGCGAGCTATTTTTTATTTTTAGGCGAAGTATTTCTTGACTACATCAACATTTGTGGGATAAGTAAACTCTTCTTCATCCATGGTTGTAAGTATCAAGGCACCACCTAAGAATGCTTTCTTAACAACATAGGGGCCATCATAACTTGGAGTCCATTTTCCCCTAGAGTTAGTGAGAAATGATTGGATCTTTTTTAGCACGAGGTCACCTTCTCTGAATACCTGAGGTCAAACCTTTTGGTCAAAAGCTTTCTTCATTCTTTATTTATATAACTGACCATGGCATATAGCCGTCATTATTTTCTCTTCGATAAGATTTAGTTCATCGTATCTGTTTTGACACCATTCAGCTTCTGTTAGCTTGGCTTCCATCAATACTCTTATTGACGTGATCTCAACCTCTATGGGGAGCACTGCTTCCATGCCATACACTAGGGAGAAAGGGGTCACCCTTATTGAAGTGAGAACGGATGTGAAATAATCGTGAAGAGCAAATGGTAGCATCTCGTGTCAATCTTTGTAGGTTACAACCATCTTCTGAATGATCTTCTTGATATTTTTGTTAGCTGCCTCTACCGCTCCGTTCATCTTAGGCCAGTAGGGACACGAGTTATAGTGTTCAATTTTGAATTCAGCACATAATTCTTTCATCATCTTGTTGTTCAGGTTAGTTCCATTATCAGTAATGATCTGGCTTGGAACACCATATCAGCAAATGAGATTGTTTTTGATAAATCGGACAACCATTTTCCTAGTCACATTGGTATTGGTGCTGCTTTGACCCATTTGGTGAAGTAATCAATGGCTACCAGGATGAACTGATGTCCGTTTGAGGCTCTGGGTTCAATCATGCCAATCATATTGATTCCCCATATAGAAAAGGCCATGGAGAAGAGATAACTTTAAGATATGTTGGCGGTACATGAATCTTGTCAACGTGTATCTGACACTTGTGGCAGTTCCTCATGTATTTGTAATAATCAGATTCCATTATCAGCCAATAATATCCTGCTCTTAAAATTTTCCTTGCCATTGTATGCCCATTGGCATGAGTGCCAAAGGATCCTTCATGAATTTCTTTCATTAGCATGTTCCTTTGTGTCTCTCCATGCATCTTATCAAAACCATGTCGAAGTTTCTTTTGCAGAATACATCATTGTTCATGAAGAAATTGCCAACCAGTCTTCTGAGAGTCTTCCTATCTTTTCTTGATGCCCCGGGCGGGTACTCCAGTCTTTGAAAGAAGCACTTGATGTCGTGATACCAAGGTTTGTCATCGATGACTGCCTCCATTGTTAATATATAAGAAGGCTTATCGAGGCGCATTATGTCAATCTTGGGCACATCGTTCCATCGATAAATATTAATCATAGAGGATAGAGTAGCCACTGCATCAGCCATGCGGTTTTCTTCACGGGGTATGTGATGAAACTCAATCTTGTTGAAGAAAGGGAACAACCTTCATGCTTAGTCTTTGTAGGGAATTAGTCCAAGTTAATGTGTGTCCCACTCTCCTTTGATATGATTTATAACCAGAGTTGGGTCTCCATACACATCCAAGTTCTTTATCCTTAAGTCAGTAGCTTCTTCGAGACCCATGATACAAGCTTCATATTCGTCCTCATTGTTGGTACATTTAAATTCCAATTGGGCGATGAAAGAAATATGGGTACCCTGAGGTGTAACAATGATTGCCCCAATTTCATTTCCATAAGCATTGACAACTCCATCGAATATTAATCCCCATTGGGATTCTGGCTCTGGCCCATCGTTTGGTAGCGGTTCATCGCAGTCTTTCATCTTTAGGTACATTAAATCTTCATCTAGGAAGTCAAATTTGATTGATTCTTGATCGTCAATCGGTTGATGAGCCAAATGATTGGCTAGAATACTTCCTTTGACGACTTTCTGAGCATGATACTCAATGTCGTATTATGATAACAACATTTTCCAATGGTAAGAACCAGCCCATAATGGTATGTACTAAGGTTATATCATCACCTGTAGAACAAGGTTCTAAAAAAGCTCTCGGAGTCATAATTCCATCTTTTGGATATTATCGGCTTAAACGACTACTCATCGACCAACAATATTCTCAAGAGAAACTCGTCTGAGTGTGGTATCGTGTAACAACTAATTCAAGTATACACCTCAATAGCCACTGCACCACATACTAGTAAGTCTAAGATGGGTTAAAGGGTTCTAAGGTCCTCAGCTTCTCAGCCTCCCAGGTCGGAAAATGTACCAATTACGACTACTCGTAAGACATCAGTAATTTCAAAGGGGCCTCCACTGAGCGGGGGATCTCAAGTCAGCTTAGTAAGGACTACTCCATGTAAGCCAACAAGACTATACCTGTAACGCCCATTTTAATTATTTAGTATTTTGATGTTATTTTATTTCGGTGTGTGTGTCTGAGTGCGTTGGTGAGTACCCTTAATTATAGAGATCATTTAATAAACTATAGAGTTTAATATTAATATAATATAATTAATAATGATAATAATTTAATAATAATAGTAATATTGTTATTCTATTGTTATTATTATTATTTGTATTATTATTAAATTAAGAAAAGAAAATATAATGGAAGGAGGAGAATAGAATTGAAGTTATATAAGAGGAAGTGGAAATAGAAAGGAAAGAAAAAGGAAGAGAGAAAGATTAAGGAGGAAGAACAAAGAGAAAGAGAGACAAGGCTAGGGCTGTCAATTCTTCAGGATTCTTTGTCAATCTGATCGATTTAATCGAGGTAAGGGTGTGAAACTTTGTGATTCTATCCTTGCATGTGATTATGTAGAGATTGTTTGGATTGTTTGGGTGTTTTTGGTGTAGTTGCCATTTTAGGTCAGAAATGGTTTAATCGGTAGAATTGAGGTTTTATCGGGTAAAATCTAGATTAAGTCATGTAGTTTAGTCGGGAAATGTTAGGCTAAGACTACAGGAACTGGTTTGGTGAAAATCGGGTGATTTGTGAGCTTCTGATGATTTTTGGGCAGTTGGGGTTTTGGCGGATCGCAGAATTCGCTAGGCGAGTAACTAGCGAGCGAGCCAGCGAGTGTTCGCTAAGACTTCACTAGGCGAGCTGGGTAGCGAACCCTTCCAGTAGCCACTGTATGCCTTCGCTAGCGAGTTCGCTAGGCGAGTGAGGCAGCGAGCGTTCGCTAGGCGAGTGAGCCAGCGAGCATAACAACAACTTGTTTTATTTTTGTTGTTTCCATCCAATGTTGATGTTTTCAATATATAATGTATAGCTTGTGTGTTGTATTATAATATTTTGTGCGTAGCCGTATAACGTGAATTCTAGATTGTAAATTGTGAAGTGTGAAATGTATCCTTTTGGAAAATTGATCCCTTTGGTCATGATGGGTATAGATATGGTGTTTAATGGTGAAGAGTGTATACTTGGTGTTAAGATGTGAATTTCCTAATATTTAATGTAATTAATATAATTGATTGGTGTGTAATATATATATATATATATATATATATATATATATATATATATATATATATATATATATATATATATATATATATATATATATGATGCATGGTGATGTGATCAGAAGGATCGTGCGCACTAAGTGTGCTTGAGTTTATTTGTTGTGCATATCATGGTGTTTTGGTGGGATGAATCGTTGCTCAGGAGGAGTGTATGCGATTCATCCGAACTCCTTTGTGGAGAATGGTGGGATGGATCGTTGCTCAGGAGGAGTGTATGCGATCCAGCTGTGCTCCTTTGTGGAGGATGGTGGGATGAATCGTTGCTCAGGAGGAGTGTATGCGATTCATTCGTACTCCTTTGTGGAGAATGGTGGGGATAGATCATTGCCAAGGTGGGGTGTATATGATCTATCCTGGGTTCGATTGAATAAACCAATGATTCGATATCGCATGCATGGTGTTGAGTTGCATGTTTGCATTATTGCATGTTGTGTTTGATGTTTGGATAGTATGTCGTGGTTGATGCCTGTTGGGCGATATTTTATAATTACTACTTTGATCATGTATCTTATTACTGATAATTTTTATCATGTTTCTCACCCCTTTGTTGTTGTGGTGATCTGTGCTTCTTCGGAAGTGCAGACAATCCAGGTACATAGCTAATTTGGATAGTGGTGTGCAGGTCGAGTCTTAGGATGCTCTGATACGTAGCACGAGACTTGGGTGTTTACTTTTATTATGTTGAACTTGTTTTATTCTTGTGACGTATCATATTTTGGTGAACCTTATTAATGAATGACTTTATGTGATTTGGAGGATGACCGAGAATGTTGAATTAATGATTACTTCCGCTGTTCTATTTTGAAAACCATCTATTGATGTTGAATTATTTGAGGTGATATCCCACTTTTTAGGAGAAACTTTGATGTTTACTTGAATTAATTGTATTTTATTTTTATTTTGAAAAGTGGGATGTTACAATTGGTATCAGAGCAGGTCGGTCCGTCCGGCCAGTGTAGTAGTTGAGTTTGTGCTTAGGATAGAGACTGTGTACCTTTTAACCTAGTGTTGTTATGGTTGAGCAGTATGGCAGGAAGGAATGATGTTGCTTTGGTTGCCGCTATGCAAGCGATGGCGCAGGTGGTCGCTAATCATAATCTAGCGGCGGGTGCGCAATTTAGCAATTTAGAAATTTAGCACAGTTTCGGAATAACAAGCCACCGACGTTTGAAGGAGGAATTTTGGATCCTGAAGCTGCACAGAAATGGCTGAAGGCAATTGAGAAAATTTTCAGGACAATAGGTTGTAGTGATGAGCAAAAACTGAAGTTTGGTACTCACATGATGGAAGGAGAGGCTGAGGCTTGGTGGGACAACAATCGCCAAAGGTTGGAGACTGTAGGAACTGCGATTACTTGGGATGTGGTTCGAACTAGTTTTCTGGAAAAGTATTTTTCGGAAGATATACGAAGTGCTAAGGAGATAGAGTTTCTGGAGCTGAAACAGGGTAATCTGACTGTAGCAGAGTATGCTGCTAAATTTGAAGAACTGGTACAGTATTGTCCTCACTACAATACTGAAGCGGCAATGACCTCCAAGTGTTTGAAGTTTGAAAATGGGCTGCGTCCGGAAATTAAGATGGGGATCGCTTGTCAGAAGATTAGGAATTATCCTGAGCTGGTAAGCAGAAGCAGAATTTATGATAATGATAGCAGGGCCAGGATTGCACACTATAAGGCTGTGAATGACCGTAAAAGTAAGCAGAGATTTGGTGGTACTCCTTATAGTGTTCCTGCTGATAAGGAAAAACATAAGGCTGCTGCTGATAAGAAGCCCAAAGAAGGGAAAGCATCTGCTGATTTGAAATGTTTCCGGTGCGGTGGCGCGAGGCATCGTGCTAATAATTGTCCTAATGAGGTTAAGAAGTGTTTCAAGTATAGTAAGCCAGACCATGTGATAGCGTATTGCAGGGCCACTATGCCTACCTGTTATAACTGTGGTGAGAAAGGTCATGTCAGTACACATTGCGAGAAGCCGAAGAAGCCTCAGGCGTCTCAGGCCAGCAGTAAAGTATTTGCTGTGGTAGGAACTCAATCGGCCAGCGAGGAGCGTTCTATCAAAGGTACTTGTTTCATCAATAATATTCCTTTGATTGCTATGATTGACACGGGTGCAACCCACTCGTTAATTTCTGTTGATTGTGTGAAGAGATTAGGATTGGTGTCATCTACTCTTGAGCGACGGATGACTATCGAAACTCCCTCTATTGGTTCGGTGACTACTTCTTTGGTGTGTTTGAAGTGTCCCCTGACTATTTTCGGCAGAGACTTTGTGGTGGATCTGATTTGTCTACCACATGGTAATTTGGATGTTATTCTGGGTATGATTGGTTGGAGTTCAACCGAGTCTACATCGATTGTTTTCGGAAGGTGTTGTTGTTCCTTACTCCAGAAGAGGAAGCGTTGGCGAATTCCTTGTCTAATAAGTAATTGAGGACATTGTTGGAGGACGAAGTTAAAATGTTTGCTTTATTTGCATCGTTATCTGTTGATAGCAAAACATCAATGAAAGAGTTGACAGTGGTGAAGGAATTTCCCGAAGTGTTCCCTGATGATATTACAGAATTACCTCCAACGAGAGAAGTTGAATTTAGCATTGATCTTGTTCCTGGTACAAGGCCTATATCTATGGCGCCGTACAAGATGTCGGCAGTGGAATTGACTGAATTGAAATCTCAAATTGGAGAGTTGTTGGATAGGAAGTTTATCAGACTGAGTGTGTCGCCGTGGGGAGCTCCAGTGTTGTTGGTAAAGAAGAAGGATGGTAGTATGCGTCTGTGCATCGATTACCGTCGGTTGAATAAAGTGACCATTAAGAATAAATATCCTCTTCCAAGGATTGATGATTTGATGGATCAGTTGGTGGGAGCTCGTGTGTTTAGTAAAATTGACTTGAAGTCAGGTTACCATTAGATCAGAGTGAAAGAAGGTGATATTCAGAAGACGGAATTTAGGACTCGTTATGGACATTACGAGTATGTTGTAATGCCTTTTGGAGGGTCTAATGCGCCATGAGTGTTTATGGAGTATATGAACCGAATCTTCCATTCTTATTTGGATCAGTTTATTGTTGTGTTTATTGACGATATACTGATTTATTCTAAGTCTGATGAAGAGCATGCAGGACATTTGAGAATTGCTTTGCAGGTGTTGAAAGATAATAAGTTGTTTGCTAAACTATCAAAGTGTGAGTTCTGGACGAAGACGGTGAGTTTCTTGGGGCATGTAATATCTGGTGATGGTATAGCGGTGGACCCATCGAAAGTGAGTGCAGTGTTGTAGTGGGAAGCGCCGAAGACAGCAACGGAAATTAGAAGCTTTTTGGGTTTGGCAGGATATTACCGAAGGTTTATTGAGGGGTTTCCTAAATTGGCGTTGCCATTGACTCAGTTGATGAGAAATGATCAAGTTTTTCTGTGGGATGCTGCTTGTGAAGAAAGCTTTGAGGAACTGAAAAAGAAATTGACTACGACACCGGTGTTAGTGTTGCCAACTCCGAGTGAACCTTTTGTGGTGTATTGTGATGCGTCTAAGATGGGATTAGGAGGAGTTCTTATGCAGAATGGTAAGGTAGTGGCGTATGCTTCGCTGAAACTAAGGGTGCATGAAAGGAATTACCCTACCCATGACCTTGAATTGGCTGCGGTAGTTTCGTGTTAAATATTTGGAGGCACTATTTGTATGGTTCGAGATTTGAGGTGTTCAGTGACCATAAGAGCCTGAAATATCTCTTCGATCAAAAGGAACTAAATATGAGACAGAGAAGATGGTTGGAATTCTTGAAGGATTATGATTTCAGCTTAAGTTATCATCCAGGAAAGGCAAATGTAGTGGCAGATGCTTTGAGTAGAAAAATAATTCATATGTCGGCTTTGATGGTGAAAGAAATGGAACTAATTGAGCAGTTCAGAGATTTGAGCATGGTTTGTGAGATTACGACAGATGGTGTGATGTTGGGCAAGTTACAAGTGAACAATGATTTCTTGGATATGATTAGAGAAAACCAAAAGTTAGATGTGAAGTTAGTAGATTTGATGTCGGGAGTAGGGAGTGACTCCGATAGTGATTTTAAGTTGGATAGTGCGGGTGTGCGGAGATTCAGAGGCAGGATTTGTGTGCCGAATAATGATGAATTGAAGAAGTCAATTATGAGTGAAGGACATTGTAGTAGTCTGAGTATCCATCCAGGAGCTACGAAGATGTACCACGATTTAAGGAAGTTATTTTGGTGGTTCGGTATGAAAAGAGATATAGCTTGATTTGTTTACGCTTGTTTGACATATCAGAAATCGAAGGGGGAACATCATAGACCCTCTGGAATGATACAACCATTGGAAGTTCCGGTTTGGAAATAGGATTGTATAACCATGGATTTTGTTACGGGTTTGCCGAACACAGCGAGAGGATTTGATGTTATTTGGGTAATTGTGGATCGACTTACGAAGTCTGCACATTTTGTGCCGATTAATATCAGTTTTCCGTTGGTGAAGCTAGCAGAGATTTATATTTGGGTAATTGTGAAGCTACATGGTGTCCCGTCGAGTATCGTGTCGGATAGAGATCCGAGATTTACTTCCGAATTTTGGAGGAGTTTACAGGAAGCTTTGGGTACTAGGTTGAAGTTGAGTTCAACTTACCATCCGCAAACCGATGGTTAGTTAGAGAGGACTATTCAGTCGCTGGAGGATTTGCTGAGAGCTTGTGTGTTGGAAAAGGGTGGTGTGTGGGATACTCATTTACCGTTGATCGAGTTCACGTACAACAATAGTTACCATTCTAGTATCGGAATGACACCGTTTGAGGCTTTATATGGTAGAAGGTGCAGAACTCCTCTGTGTTGGTATGAGACAGGTGAGAGTGTGGTATTGGGACCAGACACTGTGCAGCAAACTACTGAGACAATTCAGATGATTCGTGAGAAGATGAAAGCATCTCAGAGTAGGCAGAAAAGTTATCATGATAACCAAAGAAAAGAACTGGAATTCAGTGAAGGTGATCACGTGTTCCTAAGAGTTAACCCAGTGACTGGTGTGGGTCGTGCATTGAAGTCCAAGAAGCTGGATCCTAAGTTTATTGGACCATATCAGATTTTTCAGAGAATTGGTGTTGTAGCTTATAGAGTGGCGTTACCACCTGAACTTTCGAATTTGCATGACGTGTTCCATGTGTCGCAAATTCGAAAGTATGTCTCGGATCCATCTCATGTAATTCAGAGAGATGAAGTTCAAGTCTGGGAAAATCTTACTGTTGAGACGATGCCGTTGAGGGTCGAAGATCGTAAAATGAAACGACTCTGAAGGAAGGAGATACCTTTGGTGAGAGTGGCTTAGGGAGGTGCTGCAGGAGGCAGTGTGACCTGAGAATTGGAAAGCAGGATGCGGGAAGCGTATCCGGAATTGTTTCCATCAGGTAATTTTCGAGGACGAAAATAATTAAAGTGGGGGAGAGTTGTAACACCCATTTTAATTATTTAGTCTTTTGGTGTTATTTTATTTCGGTGTGTCTTCATATGGGGTGTGTCTGAGTGCGTTGGTGAGTACCCTTAATTATAGAGATCATTTAATAAACTATAGAGTTTAATATTAATATAATATAATTAATAATGATAATAATTTAATAATAATAGTAATATTGTTATTCTATTGTTATTATTATTATTATTTGTATTATTATTAAGTTAAGAAAAGAAAATATAATGGAAGGAGGAGAATAGAATAGAAGTTATATAAGAGGAAGTGGAAATAGAAAGGAAGAGAGAAAGATTAAGGAGGAAGAACAAGGAGAAAGAGAGAGACAAGGCTAGGGCTGTCAATTCTTTAGGATTCTTCGTCAATCTGATCGATTTAATCGAGGTAAGGGTGTGAAACTTTGTGATTCTATCCTTGCATGTGATTATGTAGGGATTGTTTGGATTGTTTGGGTGTTTTTGGTGTAGTTGCCATTTTAGGTCGGAAATGGTTTAATCGGTAGAATTAAGGTTTTATCGGGTAAAATCTGGATTAAGTCGTGTAGTTTAGTCGGAAAATGTTGGGCTAAGTCTACAGGAACTGGTTTGGTGAAAATTGGGTGATTTGTGAGCTTCTGATGATTTTTGGGCAGTTGGCGTTTTGGTGGATCGCAAAATTCGCTAGGCGAGCAGCTAGCGAGCGAGCCAGTGAGTGTTCGCTAAGGCTTCGCTAGGCGAGCTGGGTAGCGAACCCTTCCAGTAGCCACTGTCTGCCTTCGCTAGCGAGTTCGCTAGGCGAGTGAGGCAGCGAGCGTTCACTAGGCGAGTGAGCCAGCGAGCATGACAACTACTTGTTTTATTTTTGTTGTTTCCATCCAATGTTGATGTTTTCAATATATAACGTATAGCTTGTGTGCTGTATTATAATATGTTGTGGGTAGCGGTATGGCGTGAATCCTAGATTGTAAATTGTGGAGTGTGAAATGTATCCTTTTGGCAAATTGATCCCTTTGGTCATGATGGGTATAGATATGGTGTTTAATGGTGAAGAGTGTATACTTGGTGTTAAGATGTGAATTTCCTAATATTTAATGTAATTAATATAATTGATTGGTGTGTAATATATATATATATATATATATATATATATATATATATATATATATATATATATATATATATATATATATATATATATATATATATATATATATATATATATATATATATATATATATATATATATATATATATATATATATATATATATATATATATATATATATATATATATATATATATATATATATATATATATATATATATATATATATATATATATATATATATATATATATATATATATATATATATATATATATATATATATATATATATATATATATATATATATATATATATATATATATATGATGCATGGTGATGTGATCAAGAGGGTCGTGTGCACTTAGTGTGCTTGAGTTTATTTGTTGTGCATATGGTGTCGTGCATATCATGGTGTTTTGGTGGGATAAATCGTTGCTCAGGAGGAGTGTATGCGATTCATCCGTACTTCTTTGTGGAGAATGGTGGGATGGATTGTTGCTCAAGAGGAGTGTATGCGATCCATCCATGCTCCGTTGTGGAGGATGGTGGGATGAATCGTTGCTCAGGAGGAGTGTATGCAATTCATCCATCCTCCTTTGTGGAGAATGGTGGGGATTGATCATTGCCAAGGAGGGGTGTATGTGATCTATCCTGGGTTTGATTGAATGAACCAATGAGTCGGTACCGCATGCATGGTGTTGAGTTACATGTTTGCATTATTGCATGTTGTGTTTGATGTTTGGACAGTAGGTCGTGGTTGATGCTTGTTGGGCGATATTTTATAATTACTACTTTGATCATGTATCTTATTACTGATAATTTTTATCATGTTTCTCACCCCTTTGTTGTTGTGGTGGTCTGTGCTTCTTCCGAAGTGCAGACAATCCAGGTACATAGCTAGCTTGGATAGTGGTGTGCTGGTAGAGTCTTAGGATGCTCTGATACGTAGCACGGGACTTGGGTGTTTTCTTTTATTATGCTGAACCTGTTTTATGCCTGTGACGTATCATATTTTGGTGAACCTTGTTAATGAATGACTTTATGTAATTTGGCGGATGGCCGAGAATATTGAATTAATGATTACTTCCGCTGTTTTATTTTGAAAACCATCTATTGATGTTGAATTATTTGAGGTGATATCCCACTTTTGAGGAGAAACTCTGATGTTTACTTGAATTAATTGTATTTTATTTTAATTTTGGGAAGTGGGATGTTACAATACCACCCTCCTATCATAAGTGCACTCAAGTAAGGGTATAGGACTTATCTCACCACACAGCTCACCAGGCACCAAAACAGAACAAGCAATAACAAACAAATCAAACAAATCAAACAAAAAAGTGATAAATAAATCAAAGTAGGCTAAACCCACTAGGGACATCTCCCTAGCAGAGTCACCACTTTTCTGTAGCGGGGAAATTTGTGAGTGTAAGTTATTGATTAACTTAACTCAAAAAAATGCAAGAGTCCCCACCACACTTTTATTTTATCCATACAAAAAATGAAAGGAAAAAGAGTAAACAAAACCAAAGAGTTCTAAAACAAGAACAAAAACAGAGATCTGGGTAAGGGGGTTGGTTACACAATGTGAAGGTGTTAGCACCTAAAGCATTTATAGTACTCTATAAGAGCCCTTTGAAATATCTACGCTTTTTAGTTTGAAAATGTTTGTTTGAAAAGAGATTGGGGGGGGGGGTGAGAAGAGAAATATTTTTAAGATTTTTGTGTTTGGAGAGACTTATTGTCGCATGCCTACGTACCCACAAAGTGCAATATAGGACCAAAACTCCATAGTTCGTGGTACAAATGACAAAAATTTATTGATTTTGATTAATTTTTAAATGTAAATACAAGTCGTCATTTTAAGGAGAAAACTACGACTAGTCACCCACAAGTATAAGACAACATTTGCATCACCTAAAGATGGAGGATTTTGCTTGGATTATCAACAAGTCTATCACTCAACATCTAAGTGGAAAATGTCAACATCTTAATACTATGGGGGAATAGGAGAATTATATCTCAACTATGAAAATGACTTATGTCTAAACTTTATGAAAAGTTTTAAAATGAAAAGTGCACAAAGGTACACAAAGATTGAATGAGGTTGATCTTTTTTTAAGTCTTTTTGAAAATTTTCAAAATATGAGTAACATTGATTGATATTTACTAAAGAAAACAAAGTTTGAAAATCACTTGACAAAAGTCAAGGTTTTATTTTGAAAGCGGTTTTAAGTTTGAAAACAAAAAGGTTTTAAAAGAGGGAGAAGATTTTGAAAATTTAAGAAGGCGAGGACATGAAGTGACTACCCTAGAAAGCAAAATAAAAGCTAGAGATGAGAAGGATCTAACCAACTTTTAGCATACTCCATATCAAGCCAAATAAGAATTCCATCCATCTTGAAGCATAAGCCAATAAGCAAGCCAAATAAAGGCAAAGATCCATAATACTCCAAACATAGGGAAAGATACCTAATTCTAAGTCCAAGCTTCCAAGAACAATCCAAGAGGTCCAAGGTCTAAGAATAGTCCAAGAGAATAACCACAAAGTTAAGAGCACCAAGTTTTTTTTATAGGTTTAATCCTTTATTAGGGTTTTAAACAAGATATGGTCCAAGTGGACAAAAGAAAAGAGCGGAAACATAAACGTGTGTCCAACGAACAAAGGAAAAATAACGGACGCATAAACAATAATATGATATGAGATGATAATAATGGAGCATAAAGATAAAAGAGAGATAGGGAGCAAGAAGAAAACATAAACAAAATTAGTACAATGATATCGTTAGTGAGTTAGTGATTAGTTGTTAGAGAAAATGATCAACGATGGTTAACTCATGAGCTTAATCCAAAGTTGATGAAAACTTATTAGAGGATTGATAAAATCAAAGCCTCCTAACAACAAGCTTCATAGATGATGGACTTAAGACAAATAATCAACCATACTTGGACTTTCAAACATAGGTTTGAGCCACGAATGATCACTTTCGAATTACGGGACAATTTAGCGCTATGTTAAGCAATCGTAATTGGGTTTATGTAGAAACCACGACTATCTGAGGTTGGTCAATAACAATGTTAGTGCTAATGCGTTCTAGAGAAGTGATATATAGATCACTCTCCGAAAGAAATGCCGCACGAAAATAAAATAGGTAACGATCTCATCTTCATCAAGAACTTGAAATAAGTTCAAACGGTATCAAAGATTTTCATCGATCAAAAGAAAAAAAGAAAAGGGGAGGGAATGCCAAATTGAATTACAAGTTCAAGGTCATTCTGTCTTTAAGTTCATCCACTCATCTTGGTGGATTAAAGTACTAAATGTATCATTAACTCAAAGAACCTAAAATAAATTGAACAATTCACTTTAAAGATATATTTAAATTAATGAATGTTTATCCAACTTCATCTACACCCTAAGTTCAATAAATTTAAAGAGGAAAAAGACCTTTAAAAGTGCATTTCAAGGAAAAAATCAAAAGGAAATGGAAGAAGAAGAAAGAACCAAAACAGACCCAAAACAGAGCAAAAAGGCAAAATGGACACTGGGTAACCGGTTACCCAAATCTGGTAACCGGTTACCACTACTAAAACAACAACAAAAAGGAAAAAAAGTGCAGAAATTTGATCAATCATTTCTCAAACACCTCATGATCAAGGATGCAATTGAACACGAAAATTCAAGTGAAATAAGAGCAAACAAAACCAATAGAACATAATTTGCAATATCCAAAGATCAAGCAACAAGAATCAACAATAGATCATATTGTGGAAGATGTATCAAGAACAACAATGGTGGATCAAGAAATTACCACTCCAAATTTGGAAATTCTTCAAATCAACTCCATAAACCACACTCCAAAGCCCTGATCTACTAGAATTGATGATGAAAAAGTGAACGGATGAAGGTTTAGCTCAAAGATTAGTAAGTTCTAATGATGAACTTACTAACTTTCAAAGGAAGAAAGAGTTTTGGTGAATTTGGTAATTGGAGAAAATTGAGAGTAAAGAAGGAATTTGACAAGGTGATTTTGGCTATCAAAAACTTATGAAATGAGAGAAATGAGGCCTTTATTTATAGGATTTAGGCTTGAAAAATTTGGTGGATTGGAGTTTGGTTTGGAATCAAAATTAGGTTTCGAATTTGAATTTGGAGGGAAATTAATGATCAAGTGGTGATTAGTGAAGGTGTATGGTGGGAATTAATTATGATGAGGTAGGAGATTTAAAATGAAGTGATCTAGAATATTCTCATGTTGCAATATTTGAATTTGGTTCCAAAAATGCTGCAAAATTTGAATTTGCCCAATTTTTACAAAATTCGCACAGGGTAATCGGTTACCTAATATTGGTAGCCGATTACCACAGACAAAAATAGTGAAAATGTCATTTATAATGTGTTGTCTTGGCTTTGACTCGATTCTTTTTCTTGTCAAAGAAGGCATGAAAACAAACACATGAACCTTGGAGTCTCTTGAATAAAAGTCAATCAAATCTTGGGAGACTCTTGATCAGATGATTTGAATTGTTTGCAAATTAACTTTGAATTTTTCAGATGAAATTCACTCGAGTTGAGGGACTGATATTTGATATCTTTGATACAAATTCTCCCTGAAAAAGTTAGTAAAGGAAAAAACAAACATTTTTTTTGGATTTTAATCAATGGTTAGTAAACATAAACATAAACAAATATTAAACAAACAAGAAACAAGGGTGCCCGGTGATCGCTCAAGAATAAACCTACAGAGGAAGGCAAAAGAGAACCAAAGCTTGTGATCTTGTTTGTGGGATGAGATGCAAATGACGTGTGTGATCTTAGGGGTAAAAATTAGGATATTACACTATGTCATTTAGTTGTGTCACTATTGGTGATCATTGATGTGTTTCGTTATGATTGATATATCAAAAATCACTTTGATTATGTATATTGGCATGACTAATGGATGAGATATTTTGGACATGCTTAAGGAATATAATGGCAAATTTTGGGCTCCTAAAGTCTAACACATGTGTATGATTACATATGTGACCAGTGGGAGATTGTTAGAATTTTTGGATCACAGTTGTAATATTACATGTGTTAGTGCCATTATGTAATTAGGCAAAGTTGTGGTGGTCTAATTAATAATAAGTTTGTGGCTAAAAGCATAAATATCATGGAATGTATGATTAATTTGTAGATACCATAAGTTAATATCTAATTTGATGAGGGGTCAAATTAGAATATTGAAAAATAAAAAATAACCCTAAGGTTATTTATAGGGGTTGTGGTCCCCATTTGTAGAGCGATTGAAAAATATGGCTCATAAGAAAAAATTTTCTCTTCATCTCCATCAGAGGAGATTCAATAGGCCAGAAAGAACTCTACAATTGGAAGATCAAATGCCCGCAAATCTTCAGTGATTCCCTATGACAAACTCAAATACGCTTCCACTTTTATTCTCGAATTGAATTTTAATATGTGTTTATGAAATACAAATTAATGATATATCGACTCATATAAATTATTTTAGAATTCTGCTCTTAATTTTTTATATCGATAAAAATAATTCGGTTATGTACCGATGTAATATGTGAACCTTACTAAATAATTCCCAAGAAGGAAATTGTCAAATACTTATTTCCATCGAGGATAGCAATTTCTTTTATTATTATAATATTAATTTGATTACACCATTAACTAATAATAGATGAGAAAATAAAAATAAAAATTGAAAACAATGAAGACGACCTTTGTTTGAGTACTCTAATAACATTGTAACCACTTCATATTGGAGTGCAAATACACTTTCGCATCCATAGCAAAAATAGAAACCATTTGTTTTTTTACTACTATTGTAGCTTTGGCAGTTTAAATGAAGTGAAAAATCTAGCATTTCAATGTCAAATTAACATTCTTGTGAAAAAGAATTCGATTTGGCAAATGTGTCATCTAAAAACTGATTGACTTTGCAATAAGGAATTAAATTTCCATTGTAATAATTGCGTCATCAATTTTTGAAAAAGTTCAATAAAAACAATTAATTAAAAAAATTGAATAAAAATTAATAATATTTAATTTAAATTGGATTACATTCATAAATATTTTTTATATGATGACGACGTTTCGCTTGCTCGCAAGAAACTTTTGGGTGTCGACTTGTTATATGATAATCCGAGGAGCCAATGTATATTACTTACACGCCTTAAAAATTACTATAGCAGTATAACACTAGACAAAAATTCTACCGAAGAACAAATAAAAAGTAAAACTAGATGTTATATTATGTTATTAACTTCTTTATTATTATTTCTCGAAGATATTCGTAATAATGTACACATTATGTATTTATTCTTATTCAAAAATATAGATAAAATAGAAATATATAGTTGGGATTTGGATTGTTTGTCTTATCTCTATAGCTCTTTGTGTAAAAACGCAAAGAAAGACACATCTTCATTTATTCGATACGATGTTTTGCTCTAAGCATGAGATTGATCTAGATTGTCGTCTCTAGCTCCTGTCAACCGCAACAACATCACTTTCTCCTACGCAAAAAATCAAGTTAATAACATTATTTTTGTTTACTTACTTTACTTTTATATTATTTCTAAATGATTTATTTTAACTTTTTTGGTTTAGGTCGTCTGCTTGTGGGATGAGTTACAACAGGTCTCTCGGTCAGTGCATCATTCAATATCAAAATTTCTTGGATCACCTAACATCAAACAATGTATTTTCAATAAACTAATTAGTTCGTCATAATTTATTTTTAATATTAACCATTTAATTATCGCATCGCTGCAAAGAGGGGAGTCGGCAAAGACAGAAGAGTCGCCACCGTTCGTTATTTATCGCAAAGAGAGGGAAAGGAAACGATCAGAGAAAACCTACGGAAAAGGGAGAAGACAGGTCATCGCAACCAAATCTTGGGTTCGGGAGTCGGTTACGCGAGGGGAAGATATTAGCACCCCTCACGTCCGTCGTACTCGACGGAATCCATGCTTGTTATCTGATTTAAAAGGGTATAAAAACAATCTAAGTTACAAGCTGGCCCCGGGGACAAAAGAAAATAAAAGAGACTCGATAGAGCATCACTGCTCTATGCCTACGTATTCCCTCGTGCAATGGGAAAGTCAGAGTCAACGTAGTTCGGAAAACTACGGGTGAAAGTAGGGGAAGGTTGCTCGCCAAGACATCGCCGTCTTGTGCCTACGTATCCTCGTCTGGTACGAGAAATCAGAGCAAACGTAGTTCGGACCAACTACGGGTAAACAGGGTGTTCTCGATCATACGGGGATGAGAGAAAAGGTAGACGATACTAGCGCACGCATTCTAGCAGTTAGGTCGCGGTGAAATTTGGATACCAAGCTATTGATGAGCTTGAATCTTATTCATTTGCAACCGGTCTTTGATTTGTCCAAAGGAAGGGATAAATGTCGAAATTCCCACAATGCAATGCACATGCAAAGGTTAGAGAGTTTTAGGTTCGGGGGTTGGTTAAACTTAGGGAAGGTGCTGGCATCCTAAGTTTCTGTAGTACTCTACAGGAACCTCTTGTTTTATGTTTGTTTTATTGCTAAGGTTTATCTGTTTAAGGATTTAAAGACCTAGGGGTTTATATCTAAGTATACTCGATAAGATATCGCATCTTATGCCTACATATCCTTACGGGAGTGGAATCAGAGTATTTGTAGTTCCCCTAAAGGGTTTGAGGAGTTCTTTGACTGTGGTCAAAGTTCCTACGGGTTTAGGGTGGTTGATTGATTGATTTTAGGAGAAAAGATGAGTTGTCATTTTAAGAGAGATTTAACCGCCACAAGTGTAAGAGATTGTATTTGTTGTGGGGTGGAGATTCTATCTCGCTTAAGATGATTAACATCTTTCTCTAATGTTTGAATATTTGTATGAGTTGTTTAATGTGTTTGTCTAAGTTGTAGAGATAAATATCCTACCTATGGGGTAGGATCTAACTTAGTGGATCGACTTGAATGGGATCAATGTTCGAGGGGGAATATGATGCAAATGTAGATGCTCTACACACAAATGTTGAATCATGTGTAGGTTTTTCCTTTGGACGAAATGTGATGCGAGTAAAGTAAATTGTTATAATATTAAATTGCAGAAGATAAATTGCGAAAAATAAAGCCATACACACGCATGAAAGCGCTAGGGTGTGTGGGGTGAATGTGAGTGTGTGAACGGACCGGAGCGAGGCACAAACGTGCACGATTGATCGAGTTTTACGAATATTGATTAATTTTAGACGAAACTGATTTTTAATAAGTGATTGATTTTTATATTATTTAAGTAGAAGTTAATATACTAAATGGTTTTAATTTTTTTTTATCTCAAAAAGGATTATTTATAAAAGCCAAGGTTATTTTTAAAAGTTAATTACTAATTATGAAATAAAAGGTTGTTTTTATTATTCTAAAAAACTAGATTGGTTTTATTACTAATAAATAGATAAATGGCAATTAAAAGTTTTTTGGGTGAATAACCATATTATTTAAATAAAGTTCTATTAAGTTGATTTGGAATAAAAAAAATTAACAAGACATGGATTATTTTTTATTAAGAAAAAGTAGTTTTATTAAGATAAAAAAAAAGGGTGATTAAATTGATTTATTAAACAAATAACTCATTAAAGGTGAATTAATAATTAAATTTAGAAAGATTAAGATTAATTAAAAAAATTGGTTTATTATAAAAGGATATTATTGGTTGTTATTTTTTTAATAAAAACTAAGTTAATTTATTATTATAGGTTTAAAAAACAGATTATATTTTAAAAGAGGATTAATTAACTGTTAATTAAAATTAAAGCGCAGATCTAGTGCTATGCAATGCGTTGGTTTACCATGGGCGTGCAATGTAGTCTGTGTGATCAGGAAAAAAGTGAATCATGTGGTGATAACAGTGAGGGACCACGGTACTACCGTGGTCGTGCAGGCATATAATTTACCAGGTTACAACACAATGGAACAAACAGAAACGCGATGAACACAAACACAAACGGCGGGAAAAAAAACCCTAGCAGAGCCATTCATTAGCTCGGTTCCTCCCATCGATCCCACTCTCTCTCTCTCTCTCTCTCGATCGTCTGTTATGGTGGTACCTGAAACGAGGATTAGAGCGTCAATCATTCATGAAAAAGAGGTGTGGATTTTTACCGACGAAGAATCGGCGTATGAAGCGCGATTCCGGCGGCGTTGATCTTTGAGAGCTTCGACGAAAGCAGATGAGTTCCCTTCTTTCTTTGATTCGATTTGTTTAGGTTTTTTACAGTGATTTCGAGTTCTCTCCAAAATCGTCTTTCCTTCGATTTGAAACCCCTCTTATATAGGCGAGTTGGGGTTTAGGATCTTTAAAACATGCTTGAATTTCTGATTGATTGGTATTAAAACCTTCCATTCTTGTGTTTATTTGAGTTTAATGTTGTTTATGAAAATCATTTTGGGTGATTTGATTTGAGGAATCTTTATTTGATGCTGAGGGATCTGATAGGATCTGAATAGGATCTTAATTTTTGAATAGGGTATATTCTTCAATCGATTTACTAATCCATGGATTGTGATTTGGAAGGTGTAGATAGCATAAGATTTTGGGCCAGGCGAGATTAACAGCCAAGGCAACATTAACTTTCCTCTTTGACAGTTCGATCTTTTGCACGAGCTTCAGCCATTTCTCTAATCCTTAAGTTGTTCTGCTTCAATTCCATCAATAAGTTTTCCTTTTCTACTTTTTCCTGCTGAACTTCTTGTTTTAGAAGGGAAACATCAACTTCCTTATCCATCAAAATTTGTGCTGCTAACTCAGTTTCTACCTGGAAAAATATTGTTTCTGTTTTTAATTGTTCGATTAATGTAGAGTACTTGGCAACATGCTCCTCCATATCAGATATATTGCAGGCCATGTTACTGAATTCAGAAGCATGGATAAGTAACTCAAAGTCTTTGGCGTACCAATCTGCCAGAAGAAATTCAGCTTGAGACTCAGTATCTTCTACTGTCTGTTTCAATAGTTTCTCAGATCCAATTCCTTCATCAACGTAGCAAGTTAGGATCCCATTTCATTAGACCTTTGCAGCATCATCATCATGGAGTAGGCAAGTCACTTCTTTGATTTGTCTTGTGGTTATGCTGGTGCGTAGCTTCAATATGCTGCATTTACAACAACGGCGTTCCGTCCTGATCTCTTGGTAAGGAAAATGAGGGTGTGGGAAATTGGATAAGTTGACAATGCCTCTGTGGTTTCTGTTTTGAGCTAATCTGTTGAGCATGCTCTTCTTTGATTTTGTCAGGTTTGTGAAGAATGCTGGTGGACAAATTTCTGCTAACCATTCCAATGTTCTCGCGGCGTGGCTGCTATCAAAAGTTCCTGGGCTGCTATGGTGAATTGGAGTCCTTTGCAATAAGCCTTGTTTTGGCATGGGTTGGCTTCTACGTCAGGTGGTAATTCTATCCTTTGGGCTTGAGTTAGGAGTGGCACTGAATTTGCTGATGTTTCACTCTTGTTTGCAGCAGCTATGTGAGATGAAAGCACACTGATACCGGATATTTCGAGAAAGGTTCGAGAATAGGCCAATATGTTTCGCATAAGAATTTCCTTCATTATTCTGTTCTCTTACTCTGAGAAATATCCATCATAACGAGCGCTAACACGGTCATAGCTAATATCGTAGCGTCTTTCTTGTAGGAAGTTTGAGGTATGCTTGATGCTGTTCAAAGGAAGTTGGAAACGTGAAGAAAGAATCTTATAAAGGTGCTTTGCTATTCAACTCTGCAGGTTGTTGTTTAGTGCATAATGCTATCAACATTATTGTAATCTGTCAATTACTGCTATACTCCTGGTTTTCGAACTGAACTTGATTGGTATCGGCAGAGTCTTCACTCCTAACGGCCTGCTGATGTTCATGTTGTTTACT
Organism: Lathyrus sativus; assembly: GCA_963859935.3. Classification (NCBI taxonomy): domain Eukaryota; kingdom Viridiplantae; phylum Streptophyta; class Magnoliopsida; order Fabales; family Fabaceae; genus Lathyrus; species Lathyrus sativus. The sequence goes on along the minus strand of OZ012737.1, from coordinate 87,070,407 downwards.
GCAGGTGATGGCAGTTGGTGCTTAGGATCCATCATCATGGTGCAGGGAACTAGTGGATTGGACTGGTAGGGGCTGCAAACGTTTTGGACTTGAGATTACAACATTCCTTCTACGGCGAAACAGATGAAGTTAACAGGGGTACGGAGGGGCCTTCTCTTGTTGTAACTGCTCTAACAACTCTTTTGAAATTTGTTGATTGTCCTGATCTTATTGCAGCATTCTTGACAGGTTGATTATGCCCATATGCGATGATTGCTCTTGCGGTATTTGAATGCCTCTAGCTCTGAGGTGGTAACGGCTTAAATTCTTTACGATCCTTAACTTGTTTACCTCTCATTCATTTCATGATGCTTGTGATGGTTGGCGTGGACGAATTTCTTGAGTCGCGCCATTGAGGAAACCACAGAGAGAGTCTGAATTATGAATCTAGCTGCCGGTGCCGTAGCTGCGAGTTGCTGCTACACCAGAAGCGAGAAAGCCTGCTAGTTGCTGTTAGGCTGCTGTGAAGTCGTGGCATGAAAGCCAATAGGGATGAATAATTGATAGCATCCTTGTAGAATATATGAGCATGTAATAAAGTAGGTAATGTATGGAAAATGTAGTTTTATGAACTTGTAATAGAGCATGTGCAGTAGGTTCAGTATGCTGCTTTCACACAACAACTTTTATTTACTTGTTGAATTTCCATGTAATTGAATATACCATGTTAAGTTGTATGAGATGAGACTTGGGAATTAATCATTTGAATCTTATAATGTCTTAGCATAAGTCCTCTTGTAAAAATATATGAAACCAACTCGCAATCTTCCTCTGTTGGAAACCGACTTCGGAAATAAATGACAATCTTCAAACATAATGCCATGGCTCCAGATACATTCTTCTTTAAAACAAACCATGATGTCAAATGGATCGAATATGGAATGACTTCAACTTGCTTGTACCATAACTCCCTTACTTCTTGAACTTAGTTTTGACTTGAATTCATAAACACAACTTGAATCAGGGGTTTTGAGATCAAATGCGAGCTCTTCTCCTTTTCTAGAAACGAGGACCCACTTCTTAGAGGTACCATAAACCGGAGCTTCAAGGTTAATTTAAATAAGTGTTCCCTTGGCGTCTCAGAACTTGTAGTTTCCCTTAATCATCCAGACGTGAATCTTGATTTTTTAAACTCTGAGGAAGAATGCTGGTCCCCTTGGAATTATTGCTTCTGCGCAAGTTGGTTAGCCATAACAAACATACATACGAAAGTAAAATGAAAGAAATAAGAAAGGGAGCGCACAAAGAGGTGGAGTATTAAGGTCAAAAATTAGGGTGCGACAGGTGTATTATTGCTCGACCGTTGAAGACTTAGGCGTTACCTGTTTGCAGTAGAACGGACGTAGCATGTCCACGGGTTACCTAAAAGGTTCAGAACAACAGGCTAGTCTCAATTGCGCGGGGCAAGAGAAAGGGACGTTAGTTGTTAACGGGAAGGTCTCGATCACACGGAAGCGAGAGAAAAGAGAAAAGTTAGTTGTTAGTGTGCTCGCCAAGACATCGCGTCTTGTGCCTACATATTCTCATCTGGCGTGAGAAATCAAAGCAGCTGTAGTTCAGCCTAACTACAGGAAAAAGAGAAACGTGCTCGCTAGGATTGTCGTAATCCTATACCTACGTACTCTCAATAGATATGAGAGATCAGAGCAGCCGTAGTTCGGCCTAACTACGAAAAACGGTCTCGATCGCACGGAGACGAGAGAAAAGGGGGTCTCGATTGCACGGGGGCAAGAGAGGGGATCTCAATCGCCAGGATGCGAGAGAAAGGAGTCTCGATCGCACGGGGGCGAGAAAAAAGAGTTTCGATCGCACAGGGGCGAGAGAAAAGAGGAACTAGGCAAAGACACGCCTAAACAGGAAGGAACTCGGGACACACACGCTAGAACCTAAGGCGTGGGAGCGAATGCGTCACATATTTCCCAAAGGGTATATACTAAACACTCTAGACGAATGAGAGGAGGCCCCCCCACTCATCATTTCCCACGTATCTATTGCTTAGAACTCACAACGCTCGGCGGTTGATTAAAAAACTTGAATTAGAAAGATGTTACCGAACAGAGTGGTTTCGTTGACCCTTGACATTGTGTGCAAGCTCCATTCCAATCTTCTCCTCTTTTGATCCTTGATGATGCTTCGAATCGGGACCAATGTGATGCCAAACCGTCATAGCTCGACTTATAAGGGAAGTCAAACTTTAAGAGATCGTGTATTGATTTCCGTGCTATGGACAAGATAGAGAAACAATATTGAGGATCGTTCTCCAATTGAATCATGTTGCACGGACCAAAAACAGTGGGATCTCGTCTTGCAGATACAAGACTTCATCGATCACCATAATTCAAAATAAAATTGAGAGATGAAGAGAAATGAGGAGAGAAAGAAGTGGTCTCAGATCCAACATTATTCATCAATAATTTAACTAGTAATGAATTACGAAAATGTCGTCATCGACCAAAAACAGATGAAATGACATAAAGTTGAAAATGAGAAAGAGGAGAGAAAGTCGCAGACTAAGTGGAAACTAGACCCTAAAGTTGTCATACACAATGCTCCTAAAGTTCGGATGAAGGGTAAAGGCAGAAAACATCATATGTAACCACATTAAAAAAGAACCACTAAAAAATGATTAAAAATAAAGGAGTTATAAATTTTTGAATTTTAATGACAATTAAAATTAAAATAAAAATAAATCGAAAATAAAATAAAAATGAATAAAAATAATTAACACATTAAAATATTAGAAAATGATTTTTTTTTGTTGGGATTTTATGATATTTAAAACTATTTTTAAAATAAATAAAACAAAACAAGAAATAATTAAAATAAAATAAAATAAACAAGTTGCTAAAAAAGAAAGAAGTGCATCCCCCAAGGCTTGAACCCAAGACCTTGGGGTCATAGGCTTAAAACCAAGCAAATTCCATCAACTCACGCGTGTATAAGTAAATGGAAATGAAAGGAGAAAAAGTTAAAGTCGTGAAAATCATAAAATAAAATAAAAAGCACCCTCGTTGAGGGTCAAACACACGTTTACAAGGCGAGACAAGTACTTAAAGGCAAGGCATTAACCACTAGGGTGGCGATACATCCGTTGTATCAAGCCACCCCATTAAAATATATGCCAAAACAAGGTGCATCTGGGCAACTTCTCAAGGCAAGTTGAAATGAAAAACTTGAAATACGATTTCAACACAACTTCTCCAATTCTTATCCAAATTCAGTGAAATTTAAACCAAAACTGCTTGTTTTTCCATGAGGATTATAATGGTGCAATCTATTTTTTAAAACAACAGCCACAAATTAAAATACGAATGAACATGCAGGTGAGGTTTTTGAAATGCAAATTTTGAAGATATGGATCAAAACAAATGCAAACAGGTTTTGAGAAAGATATGCACATGTCTCAAATATGATATAGATCAAGTTTCAACAGAAATATGATTCAAAATACATTAGAACAAGATATTGGCATATGAGTTGCAACAATGAACATGAGTTGGACATAACCAAAATAGAATGGTCAACAGCAAGACCAACACCAACACCAACTAAGACAAATACAATTCAACAAATCAGAGTTAAATGCAAACTAGATCGATCACCTAGGAACCTCTAAACCACACTTTCAGTCAAAGATTTAAAACTTAGAAACATCAAAGTCATGGCAGTTGGCTTAACAGAACAAAATTATATGTTAACATAAGCATTTGAAACATTGTGACCTATGATGCTAATAAGCAACTCATGGCAGAATTTCAATCATGATTCACAAGACATAAAGAAACACATGGTAAAGGAAGACACAAGACATTTGTATGCTTAAGGCATTTGACAAACATCGAACACATACATGTTCATAACAAATGACAACAATACAAAACTGAACAGACCTATGCATTTTGCTCTAACATCATGGCCAAGCATTGCAACAGCATGCTAAAGCATCACATAAGTCTCACAGTTCAAACTACCTCAACTAGACAGCAACCATGACATTAACCTAATCCATATAGACTCTACAAACCAACTGAGATTCTGATAAGAATAGAGGTTGACACACCTCAAGATGAACTGGACAACAGGTAAAACATTCAAAAACTACACATAGAAATCCAGCAGCCATACTTTTACAAAAGTAAGCAACATACTTTAACAACATAATTCAAAATGTAGTGTTTTGTTATAACATAAACAACACACTTTGTTATCAAAATGCAACATCAGTTCAAAATTTTGCAAGTAGCACAAGTTGAGCCAACTTAAATCAAAACAGTTCGAGCAGCATGGTTATGAGTTCAAACATGACAATGTTCAAAATCATCCAACAACTAGTCTAAACTACTTCATATGACAGTTGCTAAATCACAAACAGGTTTTTAGTATAAGGAGCAAATTTTAGAAGCAATGAACACCAACTTAACATAACTGTGCCATCAACAATACACCATATATTTCAACATCATACATAATGAATTCCAACAGCAATGCTTTCATAAAAGCCACACATACATATACAAATTTTCAGACCACATACAACCTGGTGTAAACAGAAACCAATACTCAGTGTATGCCTAACATGACTAGCATCTTTAATGCAAGTAACAGTGGTCACACACATTAAAAAAACTATAACCAAAATTCTAACACAAAACCAGTTCAAACAGAAACAGTTGCAAGCTTAACATGATAATGTCAAGTATCAAAAATCAATTTATTATATGCTTCATATGATAGTTACAACTTCAAGACAGCAAGCAAAAACCAAATCTTAGCACATGATTTAATGATTCAAAGACATTTTTACTCATGCATATCAATGAGAAAGTCTGATGTCACATACCTTTTGTAGACCTCCAAGGTGAGCAAGCTGCTTTGATTTAGAATACCTTGAGCAAGTTATCCAACCTTTGATGCAAGCTTCAGAGCAGCCCTTGACTCTTGGCAAGATTGAAGTTACTTCTTCTTGAAGTAATGAGTGATCTTTAATGATAGTTCTAACAAATGGTGTTCCACCTGGTTTTTAATGACTTGGAGAGTTGGTACAACATAAATATGTGGTGTTCAAAGTGTCAAAGAGATCCAAACTAATCTAGGCAGTGAGTTTTGCTGGTTTATGCAGGAAAGTCAATGTTCATGGTGTGAGAAGTTGACTTTTTGAGTTATGGTGTTTTTGGCTGGCTTAATGGTTGCAACACCTTCTACATATGATTTTAAGGTTGTGTGGATGATTTTATGATGGTTTAAGGATTGGAAAGGAGGCTGGTGTGAAATTTGCACAAGACCGTTTTTTTGTGGTTTTGGAGGATTTCAAAGCTCATATTCTGATTTCTTGCAATAGTGGTGACTAGGGTTTTCTTGGCTGTTGTTTTAGCTTAAATATGAAGTAGAAAGGTAAAACGGCAAGCTTTACCATTGTGAAAAATCAAGGGGCAGATTTGCATTTCCATGGTGTTTTTGAATCAATGGTGTATGATGGATTAGGATATGAGCAGGCCTGCATCTTGTTGGTTTTCTTGTGAGTGGAAAGAAAAAAAAATGGATAGGCTGCAAGAATCAGAACAATGGCAGCTTGTCTCTTCCTTGTTTTGGCAAGAGATTCAAAAATAAACAAAAGAGGTACATTGGGTGTTTGGCTAGTTTTGACAAAGTTTGGTGGGCCTCAAAACCAGCATCATGCGCATGGGATAGGGAGTAATGAGGCGGCACAATTGAAATGCAAAGTTATGCCAAAATGTCTTGTAACACGTGTCTTGAAAATATGTTCAACCCATCAACTTTGAGCAATGATAACTTTGTGCACAAAACTCCATTTACTTTGATCTTGTGCTCAAATGAAAGAGGGCATGGAGTAGAACAAATTTCTTGTTGAAATCATCTTGATTTGAGGATTGGAAAACCATGTAAAATGATGTTGGAAAGCATGCCAAGCAAGCTGCCTACAAATAACTTAGAAAAAATTCGAAGTATGGATTTTGCCTTATTTTCCCCCCAACTTCACACATCCATAACTTGAGCTTCACAAATCATATTGAGGACTTCTTGGACTTTTTGAAAAGCTTGTGACATGCTCTACAACTTTCATTTAGGATAAAGTTTCATTTGACATCAAGAAAGTGTTGAAAATTAGCTTGTAAAGTAGATTCAAAAATCTATCCAATCTTGGCAATGTTGAAATCATGGAAATCCTCAACTTTGATTGATCATAACTTGAGTTCCAAGTATCATATGATTATGAATTAGTACTCAAAAGAAAGCTTGAAATATAAGTAATAACTTTTATGTTTGAGCCATGTCCATTTGAAACCTTGATCATGAAGAAAAATGGACTTGAAGATGGCTACTTCAACCATAAAACTTTCCATAAATAGAAAGTTCTAAAACCCTAATTTCCCCAAAATGGCAACTTTCAACATCTTTAATTTTCATGATTCCCTTGACTTTTATTGATCAAATTAAATCCATTAGCCATATTGTACTTGAGGAACATGATCTTAACCTCAAAAAGTCAGGGGTTGACTTTTTCACTCCACAATTGACTTTTTCCCCAAATCTCTTGATTTTTAACTAACTGATCAATTGAAGCTCTTCTGATTAAAATTGATGATCAATATCCCATACCCAAACACCTTAGGACATATGGAAGACCATGGAAACAAGTCTTGCTCCCAAAAACAAATTTATCCTTATTAAAATTGAAACCCTAATTTCACCCTCTTTGCCTAAGCATTGTGTAGATGAACTGAGTGACCATTCCAATTCCATAATAACCTCTGAGGTACTCAACAAACTTATACCTCTTGATCACACCAATGATAAATCTTCATGGACTTTTTTTTTACAATCCTTTGATGGTTCTTTGATAATGTTGTGGCATACCTCTCCTCTCTAGGAGCTCAGATAACTTCATGATGATGACACACACACACACACAACAACAACAACCTCTACCAATGCCTCTGCTTGAGCTTGTGGTCAATAAAGCTCTCCTCTTGGATAGAACACATACAAACACTTGACCACCTGTAAGAACTATGCTATGCAAATGCAATGAAACATAAGCCAAAGATTAAGAAAAGAGGTTGGTCAAATTTTGGTGTACAACAACTGCCCCTATTCAATCGACTTAGAACTGAATGGATGTGTAAGTGCTCTTGATTGGCTGCATTTTGTGGCAAAATATTAGTGTATGTATGAATGTCATGTCTGATGTTGATACATTCATAATATGGACTGTGCATGGTAAGTTAACTAAGCTAACTATAAGTTAAGCTGGATGTCATACTCAATGATATGACATAAGCCATATGACATCAAGCGCATGTTTGTTATTCTGGTAGCTAGAACTCAGGAAACAAATCAGAAGCTCAAGCTGGAATGCAGGAGACATTTTAGAAGCCCTAGGGGAACTAATATGTACCTGATTAAAGTGGCAAGCGTGCAGAATACTGAAGAGAGGTTTTATTATGGATAAAACCTAATTTATGCACCCAGGCCCAAGGACTGATCTGCTGTTATAAATGACAAGAGAAGCAATCCTAGAAGGCAGCTGTTGAAGATAGAGAAACAGAGAAATCACCATAGTGGTTTAGAAGTGAAGAGGTTGTCCTTCACAATTGTGTCTTAGGAACACTTGTAATCTAAGCAATTGTTGATTGCATTGGTTAGGTAGTTTCTAGGTTGTGTATCACTCGAAGCTGTTAAGCAAGAGTGTGTGTCACTTGATCAAAGCTTTGAAGCAAGATCAATGTGTGTGTAGTTGAAGTGTTTCTTCTTACTACTATTTAATTTGTAAGTCTTTTTGGATATCACTGAGCTGATTGTAGGGAGTGAGTGGCTATACTCAGGTCTAGAGTGTCTCTAGTTAAATTGTCATAGGGTAGGTTTTAAGTGAGGAGTGCAAACTGGAGGTTTGAATCTGAATTAATTCTACTGATAGTGAAATTTCTCCCTGGCTTGGTAGCCCCTAGATGTAAGTGTGTTGCACTGAACTGGGTCAACAACCAACTGTGTTATTTAATGCTTTATAATTACTGCATAATAGTAGGTCTATAGTGTCGCTACTGCGAAAATCGGCGCCGGCTGACAGAAGAGTCGCCACCGTGCGTTATTTATCCCAAAGGAGGGAAAGGAAACGCTCGAAGTAAACCTCGCAAAAAAGGGGAAAACGTATGGTCATCGCAACCAAAACCTGGATTCGGGAGTCGGTTACGCAAGGGGAAGGTATTAGCACCTCTCACGTCCATCGTACTCGATGGGATCCACGCTTGGTGTTTATAAGGAAAAGGGTGTGTTTATCTATCTACGCTAGTGGTCAGTCTGAAAAGAAAAGAAAAGGACAAGACTCGACAGAATATACGGTGTTCTGGGCCTACGTACTCCCTCGTGCAATGGGAAAGTCAGAGTCAACGTAGTTCGACTACCTACGTCTAGACGGGGGAGGTTGCTCGCCAGGACATCGCGTCCTGTGCCTACGTACTTCCACACGGCATGGAAGATCAGAGAAAACGTAGTTCGACTAACTACGGCTAATCTGGACGTTCTCACACAGAAGTGAGAAATCAAACTGGTTTTAAGGGTACGGGGACCTACAACTACGGTCTGGTCTCAAATGCACTCGGGCAAGAGAAAAGGGATAACAATCAGCCGTCAGCGGGGAAGCCTCGATCGCACAGCCGCGAGAGAACAAAAGGTTAGTTGTTAGTGTGCTCGCTAGGATATCGCATCCTATGCCTACATATTCTCGTCTGGTACGAGAAATTAGAGCAGCTGTAGTTAGGCTAACTACGACACAAGCTACTCAAGTGCTCCTATTGCTGAGAAAGGGAAAAGACACCCTAAAACTATGGCTGAAAAAAGGGGAATCTACCTAATGTTATCATGTCTGGTTGACCCACCTAATGTCTATCATAACTCCTCCGCAGCGGAGAAGTTAGAGCTCCTAAGGGATCATGGCAACAGGACTAAACAACAAACAGAAATCAATGCAAAGTAAAGAAATACTGGAAATATGCATGAATGCAACATCCAAACAAACAAGGCACAAAGGCCGCAAACCACAGAGGTAAGGGAGCTCAGCTCTACCAAATACCAGCAAGCAAAGCCACTCAATAACAAACAAGCAGAAGGAGGACCACCTCAACTTCTTATGCACATAAAGCCTATCTCTAAGATGCACCTACCTCAGAAATATCTAGATGAACCCCTAAGTTTAATGCAACACAGCACCACACAAGTCAAACAACACAAAGAGAAGACAAACCCCTATCCAAAACTTAAAACAACCCTGAGCAGGACCCCTAAACAAACCTGAAACAAACCCCTGATCTATCCCTGAACAAAGCCCTATGCAAAACCCTAATCAAATCTCTAAGCAAAACCCTAAGCAAAACCCTAATCAAAAGAAAACGATCCCAGTCTTCAAGCTTCAAAACAAGCTTACCAAAGAAAGGGAGCTAAGCAGACAAACCCATAGTGCCTTCCTCAGGAAAGTACTAGGAGGTTACCACTCAGGAATCATATCCTATGCGGCTCAACAACTGTGAACGGTTTACATTCCTCCTCAGGAGAAACTAAACTCACATGAAGGCTCCGACATCATTGGATACTTGGGAAATCCTACCTGAACTAAGGGAACTAAGTGACCAGGCCCATAGTGCCTTCCTCGGGAAAGTACTAGGAGGCTGTCACTTAGGAATCATATCCCATGTGGCTCAACAACTGTGATTAGTTTACATTCCTCCTCAGGAGAAACTAAACTCACATGAAGGCTCCAACATCGTTGGATACTTAAGAAATCCTAGATGAACTAAGGGAACTAAGTGAACAGGCCCATAGTGCCTTCCTCGGGAAAGTACTAGGAGGCTGTCACTTAGGAATCATATCCCATGTGGCTCAACAACTGTGATTAGTTTACATTCCTCCTCAGGAGAAACTAAACTCACATGAAGGCTCCAACATCATTGGATACTTGAGAAAGAGGTGAGAAGAAAGAATGAAAGACATCTACAGTGCCTTCCTCAGGAAAGTACCATAAACTCCCTTCAAACTTCATGATCTCAAACCTCACAAACAGAGAACAAACTCCTAGACTAGGTCTTCAATCTTATCCTCATCATGCTCCTTGCAAGCTCTTCAAAACAATCTAAGCCCCAAAGCAATCCCCCACATGAACCCCACAAGCAGACAAACAACACAAAGGCATACCTCACAACCAAGCAATTTAGAAAATACCCTAAAAATACTAAAACAAGGGGGCAAAATCTAATGCTTATTTACAATGGTCTATACACCTACCCATAATATCCCTATATGCCCATACCCCAAAAATCAAAACAAAACTATCAAAAGGAAATGATTTACTTCACCTATGTCACACCTAAAACCCTAATTTGGTCATGTTAATGTCAATTAATCAAACTATCCAAAATAAGCTCCTAAAAAATGTGGTATAAAAACCAGGGGATCCTAACATTCATATCTAGTTGTACTAAAAAGAATGAATCAAAAATATTATGGGAAGATCATGAACAAAAATGGAGAAACTCATGTATGAACTAAAAGATATTAAAAAGTCATTTAAATGGAAAATATGCTAAAAATAGCAAACAAAAATAAAATGGCATTTTTATTTTCATATAATTTTCTAGACATTTATATGAGGTGGTAGAAAAAACAAGAAATTAAAAATCAATTATTTTCATTTTTTTATGAATTTTTGAAGATTAAATGAAAATAGAAAGAAATTAAAAAGAAAAGAGAGAGAGGTGTAGAAAGTAACAAAATCAGCTCATTTGCAATGGGCCAGCTGCGCAGGGAGGTGCGTTTAGCAGTTAGAGCTTAAGCCCAATCCAATATCCTATTCAGCTTTCTCATACGCATGGGGGTGCAGCGCTAGCAACTCTCTAGTTGCTTTTCCAAATGGGCTTATACACGGGGGGTGTGTATAGCACTTGGGGCAAAGCCCAACCCAGAATCATTCTATCTCCTCACAGTCAGGGGGGGGATACGAGTAAATGGGGTATGTGCTTCAGCAAATGAAACTTGGGCTCGGCCCAACTGAAACCCTAACCCAACTTAACAATCAACAAAACCCTTCTTCCCCTCTATCCCTCTGGTTACTGTTCATCCAAACGAAACCCTAGCTGCGCCGTTACCCCAACCTCTCTCCTCTCTGCAATTCTTCTCAAGAATCATCAAACAAGCCTTCACCAATCTCAAACAAGACACTATTCCCAAGTTCAAAACCATTTAACCCTAACCTAAACTCTAACCGGAACAAACTAACATTCAAATCTTCAGATACGAGCCCTAATTCAGCGAAAGAACAACAATGGAGGCGAGAAGAAACGAACCTGGAGACGATGACGTTTCTGGAACTTCTCGAAGGTTCGCTTGAAGATCAATCTTTCTGGGAAAAACTGAAGAAGATGAAGATCTTTGAAGCGCGTGTTGATGATAAGTTGAAGTTCTGGGAATCTTCTGAGGAAGATCTTCAAAAGATCTTTGAAGATCTTGAAGAGGGATGATGAACTATGATGATCTTCTTCGAAAGTTGCTGACGGATCTGAAGAAATAAAGAGCAAAATCTGGAAACTATTGAAAATTGTTGAAGGAGGTGAAGAACGCGTGGTGAAGTTCAGCCAAACTCTGGAAAAATCACGGCGTTTGTTGGTGGTTAGAGGTTTCTAGAAATTCCAGATGAATTGACGATGAACACGCGATGGTGATTGAGGCTGATGATCGAAGTTTCTTGTTGGGTGGATGATGGTTTGAATGTGTTCTAGAAAATTCTTCAACACCGATGAAGATTCCGGCGTCTGTGCGTTTTCCGGTGAGGAGGTTGATGAAGTTGGACGGAGGAGGAAGGGAGGAGAACGAAGCGTTTCTGGGAATTTCTGAGTTTTTTGCAGTTTCCGGCGACCTTACCGGTCTCCGGCGACTGTTACGGTGGAGGGGAGTGGTCCGGCCGGCGGCTGCATGGCCGGCGATGAGGGTCCCGGTGAGGCTTGAGGTGATGCCACGTGGTGAAGGTGCTGGCAGAGTGAGGGAGGAGTGGGGCGCGTGGCAGCAGAAGGGAGAGATGGTGGGGACGCGTGGCTTGATTCTGAGTGCAGAGAGTTGTGAGGTGGGTCCTCTGCAGTTACCCGCGTGGATCAGCTATATAGTGACAAGTGTCACTCAATTTTTCTGGACTGAAGAACAAAAAAAGACTGGAACGGACTTGGGCCTCCAACCTGCATATTCTGGCCCACGAAACAAGACCAAAGAGACTCAAAAAACTGAATAATAAAAAAATGGTTAACCCTAATTGAACACTAATCAGAAATTAAACCTAATTAACTAATGATTAAACTCTAACCAAAATTAAATTGTAATGAAATCTAAATGACAATTAACTATCCTAATTAATTCTAACAAATTCAATTAAATTCTAAACAAAAGATTAAATTCTAACTATCCTAATTAAACCCTAATTAAATCTAAAATGGTTAAAATCTATCTAAACTTTATTAAACCAAATTAATCTCTAAACTCTACTAATTTCTATTTAAAAAAACTATTAAAATCCTATTAAAATTCTATTAAATCTCTAATAAAACCTGTACTATTTATTTAACACTATTAAAATAAAAGAAAAAAAACTATATTCTTTCTATATTATTCTAAAAACATTTAAAAGCTATTTAAAATCTATTATATTCTAAAAATGATTAAAAACTATTAAACCAATTAAAAATTTTATAAAGCTCTAGAAAAAGATTTAAACTATTTAAAAAATGCTAAAAAATCTATTTAAATCCTAAAAAAATCTAAAAAGCCTATTAAAAAATCTCAAAAGGCTATTAAACCCTAAAAGAATGCAGACAAATGCAAATGACCAACATAAAAGATAGCACGAGACCAGATCGAAGCAAACAGTAAACCCCTGGCATCAGAATATCCCGAAAACCACCACGCAATCTGAAAATACCGAGAAGCGCCCCATTTCCCGAAAATAAAACCCTGATTATCTAGACTGGATCTGAAATATCCGGTAAATGGAACCCAAACTGTAACCCTGACATCCTCTGTATGTGTCATGCATCTGATTTGCGAATATGAATTTAAACCACGAGTCAGATAGGAGAACCGGTTGGTCAAATTTTAGGGTGCAACATATAGTGAATGTCGCAGTGGATGTTATAACTTCTGTGGTAACATCCATCGTGGGCTGGCCAGAATTTTCAATTGGCATCAGAGCAGGCACCCTGCCTGTTAATTCTGGGTGAGATCTAGGGAAATTAAATTCTAGTACTATGGATAAAGATATTGGATTCACCAATAAACCTCCAATTCTGGATGGTTTTAATTGTGACTATTGGAAGACTAGGATGATTGCTTTCCTAAGGTCCTTAGATAGCAAGGCTTGAAGAGCTGCAAACTCTGGCTGGGAACATCCTGTGAAGACTGACAAGAATGGAGTATCTGTGCAAATTCCTGATGAGGAATGGTCCAAAGAGCAAGAGGCATTGGCTCTTGGTAACTCTAAAGCATTGAATGCTCTCTTCAATGGTATAGACAAAAACATCTTTAGACTAGTTCACCACTGTGAACTAGCAAAGGATGTTTGAGACACTCTCAGAACTACTCATGAAGGAACATCCAAGGTCAAAATGTCAAGACTTCAAATGCTGACCAGCAAATTTGAAGGTCTGAGAATGAAGGAAGAAGAGACCATTCATGAGTTTTACATGAATGTTCTTGAACTTGCAAACACCTCAGGAGCTCTAGGAGAAAAGATGACTAAAGAGAAACTTGTAAGAAAGATTCATATGCCACATGAAGGTGGATGAACTCATTGGTTCCCTCCAAACCTTTGAGATGGGGATGTGTGATCAGGATGTGGAGAAAAGGAGCAAAAATATAGCTCTTGTCTCAAACACTGCTGAGGATTCAGATGAGGAAGAAGTGGAGAATCGATTAGAGGCAATAGCCATGCTAAGTCTAATCGATTTGAAGACAATTAAACAAACTGGTCAAAAGGATAGATGCCAAGTCTAAACCTTATTCTAAAAGCTTGTTTGTTGAAAAAGAAAAAGCTGAGGAGAAAGTCAGTACAGTACAGTGCCATGAATGTGAAGGGTATGGACATATCAGAAAGGAATGTCCAACATACCTCAAGAAGAAGGGAAAAAGCCTGACTATCACATGGACTGATTCTGACAGTGAATCAGGAGAAGAAATAGCTAAACATGTCACTGCACCCACCAGGGTGTACATATCTGATGGTGATTCAAGTGAAGAGGGATTGACTTTTGAGGACCCTACAACCTTATATCAGAAGCTTCACATCAGAAGTGTAGAACTGTACCAACAAGGAGAGCTTCAGAAGGAAATCATCAAGGTATTAGAAGCTGAAAGGAAAGAACACCTAGCCACAATACACACCCTCAGAGGTGAGGTAAATGATTTGAAATATGAGAAGGATCAAATGGCTAAATCCATAAGGATGCTCAACTCTGGGACTGACACCCTAGAGGAAATCCTTCAGAGTGGGCAGACTGCAGGAAATAGGTCTGGTATAGGATTTGTTGAGAAACAAAATCCTGTCTTGAAACTCAAGAGGTTGCAGCCTGAGTTTCAAATGTTAAAAAGGATGTCACAACCAATGACACAACATTCACCACACAGAAACTGGAATCAAATCAAGAGAAAATTCCAAGGGCATATATACTACCACTGTGGAAAACTTGGGCATATTAAAGTTGTGTGCTTCTGGCTGAATGGATTCCCTAGCCAAGGAAAAACCAAACAGGGTATGCATGGCAATAGGAATCATCATGCCAAACCAATGAGGGAGGTGCCTAACAAGCAAAGAAAATGGGTTGCCAAGACGGTTGCTCAAATAGCTCACACCTCTCTAAGAGTATCAACTAAAGAAGACTGGTACTTTGATAGTGGCTGCTCTAAGCACATGACTGGCATAAAGAATCTGTTGATAGACATCAAACCACATTCCACCAGTTATGTGACCTTTGGTGATGGAGCAAAAGGAAAGATCAAAGGTGTTGGAAAACTGGAATGCCCTGGAGTCCCTACCCTAGACAATGTGTTGCTGGTAAAAGGGCTAACTGCCAACTTGATCAGCATCAGTCAGCTCTGTGATCAAGGACTGAGTGTGAAGTTCTCTAAAGAAGAATGTATGGTCACAAATGATGGAAATAAAGAAGTCATGAAAGGACATAGATCCAAGGATAACTGCTATCTGTGGCAGCCTCAGGACACAAGTAAATCCATAATTTGTGCTATGGCAAGAGAGGAAAAGGAAGTAAAATTGTGGCATCAAAAACATGGACATCTTCATTTAAGGGGAATGAAGAAGATCATCTCCAAGGAGGCTGTGAGAGGGATACCTAAACTGACTATTGATGAGGGAAAAGTGTGTGGGGAATGCCAAGTGGGCAAACAAACCAAGACTTCTCATCCTAGGGTTGGACATCTAACCACCTCTAGAGTTCTGGAACTACTGCACATGGATCTGATAGGACCAATGCAAATAGAAAGCCTTGGTGGGAAAAGGTATGCATATGTGGTGGTTGATGATTACTCCAGATTCACCTGGATAAGCTTTATTAGAGAAAAGTCTGATGTATTTGAAGTCTTCCAAGAACTGTGTATCAAACTCCAAAGAGAAAAAGAGAGTGTGGTTATCAGGATCAGAAGTGATCATGGAAAGGAGTTTGAAAACTCTAAGTTTGCTGAATTCTGTGCAGCTAAAGGCATAAGCCATGAATTTTCCTCGCCTATCACCCCTCAACAAAATGGAGTAGTTGAAAGGAAAAACATAACCATTCAAGAATCTGCTAGAGCCATGATCCATGCAAAGAAGCTGCCTATGCACTTCTGGGCTAAAGCTATGAATACATCATGCTATGTTCACAACAGGGTAACTCTGAGAAAGGGAACATCCTCCACTCTGTATGAATTGTGGAAAGGAAGAAAACCAAATGTGAAGTATTTTCATGTGTTTGGAAGCAAATGCTACATCTTGGCAGATCGTGAACAAAGAAGGAAAATGGATCCCAAAAGTGATGAAGGAATATTCTTGGGATATTCTACCAACAATAGAGCTTACAGAGTATATAACTCCAGAACTAAAGTGTTAATGGAATCCATAAATGTTATCGTTGATGATCAGATTGATGAAATCAATGTCATAGAGGATATGGGAACATTGGTTGAGACTCCATCTAAGGAGACTGAAGACACCCAAGCAAGTCCAAGTACTGAACCCGATACAGCCACCAAGGAACCTTCTATTAGACTTCTGAAAGATCATCCCAAAGACCTGATCATTGGAGACCTCAACAGTGGAGTAAGGACCAGAGAAAGAGATGTCATCTCAAACTCTTGTTTTGTGTCCAAGGCTGAACCCAAAAATGTAAAGGAAGCCCTCTCTGATGAATACTGGATCAAGGCAATGCAAGATGAATTGGAACAGTTCAAGAGGAATGAGGTATGGGAACTGGTGCCTAGACTTGAAGGAACCAATATCATTGGAACAAAATGGATCTACAAGAACAAGTCAGATGAAGAAGGAATCATAGTCAGAAACAAAGCTAAACTAGTGGCACAGGGATATACTAAAGTTGAAGGAATTGATTTTGATGAAACCTTTGCACCAGTTGCAAGGCTTGAGTCTATCAGGCTGATGTTAGGAATTGCCTGCATCCGGAAATTTAAACTCTTTCAAATGGATGTGAAAAGTGCTTTTCTAAATGGATATCTAAGTGAGGAAGTGTATGTGGCACAACCCAAGGGATTCGAGGACCCTAACCTGATAGACCATGTCTATAAGCTAAGGAAGGCTCTGTATGGCTTGAAACAAGCACCTAGAGCATGGTATGAAAGGCTCACTGAGTTTCTCACCACCAATGGATACAGAAAAGGGGGAATTGATAAGACTCTGTTTGTGAAAAATGAGGGTGGAGAAATCATGATAGCTCAGATCTATGTAGATGACATAGTGTTTGGTGGAGTGTTAGAAAGGATAGTGAAGCAATTTTTCAGTCAAATGTAGTCTGAATTTGAAATGAGCATGTGTGGAGAATTGACATATTTTCTTGGGCTACAGGTCAAGCAAATGGAAGACTCCATCTTCCTCTCCCAAAGTAAATACACCAAAAATATAGTAAAAAAGTTTGGGATGAACAATGCCAGTCACAAAAGAACACCTTCCCCCACTCATCTAAAGTTTACCAGAGATGAAAATGGTACTAGTGTGGATCAAAGGCTATACAAAAGCATGATTAGAAGTCTACTATATCTAACAGCCAGCAGACCAGACATTGCCTTTGTTGTTGGGGTATGTGTAAGATATCAAGCAGATCCTAAAGTGAGTCACATGAACCAAGTAAAAAGGATTCTCAAATATATGAATGGAACCTGTGACTATGGTATACTCTACTCTCATGGGTGTATCCCTATTTTGTCTGGTTATTGTGATGCAAATTGGGCTGGCAGTGCTGATGATAGAAAAAGCACATCTGGTGGATGTTTCTTCTTAGGCAACAACCTAATATCTTGGTTCAGCAAGAAGCAAAATTGTGTCTCATTATCCACTGTTGAAGCTGAATACATCGCAGCTGGTAGCAACTGTTCTCAGCTGGTATGGATGAAGCAAATGTTAACTGAATACAATGTCACTCAGGATGTCATGACATTGTACTGTGACAATCTTAGTGCTCTGACATCTTTACAAAGGCTCTAGATGCTGCCCAATTTGAAAATCTTAGAGGGAAGTTGGGTATCTGCATGTATGAGGATGCATAACAATTAATGGCACGTGAGAGTTTTAGGATTTCAATGCAGTCAAAGTCTTTGAACAACAAAACTCTCCATCTCACAAAAACATGCTTCTTTACCGTTCAACATCTCTTCCAGACCCTCAGTCTTGACAACAACATGGCCTCTCATCATGAAGGATCTTCGTCTAAGTCCCCTCCCAAATTCACCAAAGATACACCTCCCTCGGCTGAGAAACCAAACCGCAAGTATCCCTCTCTCACTGAAGAAGAACTTAGGAGAATTATTAACAGGGAAGGCACAACCTACATGAATAAATCCATAGGGGAAATTGCTGACAATATCATCAAGAAAGGATTGCTTGTTAAGGGCTTCACCGTGCCCCTGGCTCGCCGGGGTCCAGATGAGGATCTTCCAGAAGAAGACTCGTATGATGGAAACCAAGACATCTTTCTCTCTCTCTCTCTCTCTCAGATTTGGAGAACAGTGACTCCAGCTCTTCCTCTGATGAAGAAAATTGAGAATTGGGTATGTGCCTCAGACTGCTGCTGAGGTGATGAAGTGTGCTGCTGGTCAATTTTTCTTTTCTCAAGCATGAATGTTTTGTGATGCTCTCTATGAGCAGTTTTGTAATGTAACCCCATACATATGTATTGGTACAATTTATGGTCTATGCTATGTGTTAGTTGGATCTTAATTTGTGGCTAAAAAGGGGGAGAAAGTATTAGATAAAAGCATGAACAGGTACATCAGATGGAAGAATTGGTTGATAACCAATGTGTACCACAGGTTATGTGGTAGTGGTAGTAACATCAGATGGAAGAACAAGACAGACATGAGTTGTGCTTGAGCATATGCACCATGGTGCATATGATATTAGGATGTACAGGGGTAACTGCAGGTGCTGCTAATGAGATGTGTGTGTGTGATAACAACTATTTAGGTTGTTACTGATGTGATATGTATGCCATGTATGCTAGAACTAGGAACTATGTGTAGGAGCAGAATAAAAGCATAGTGCACCCCTTAGCATAGTGCATCCCTTCAGGGGGAGTAGCACAACTGTGTGACTTCTGAATGTTATCCTGAAGGTCATAACACCCAGAGCAGGCTGGATTCATATGTGTGATTGCAGGCTGTTTGCAGGAGAAGGGTTCAACTGATGTGCATCAGTTGAGGGGGAGTAACTTTGTGTGTTACTCACTCAGCAAAGAATGACACTTGTAGTGATAACTAATAGGTGGCTAACAAAGTGAGTGTTAACAAGGCTGAAAGCCAACTGTGAGGATCCTGAGGGCTTGAGCAGCTAGTGACTTTCCTGCATGACAGGACCTATGTTAAGTCTTCTGCTGTGTGTAAATCTCTGGTGTAATTACAGAGTGTTTTAGCCAAAAATTTGTCAAAGGGGGAGTTTGTAAGTGCTCTTGATTGGCTGCATTTTGTGGCAAAATATTAGTGTATGTATGAATGTCATGTCTGATGTTGATACATTCATAATATGGACTGTGCAGGGTAAGTTAACTAAGCTAACTATAAGTTAAGCTGGATGTCATACTCAATGTTATGACATAGGTCGTATGGCATCAAGCGCAGGTTTGTTATTCTGGTAGCTAGAACTCAGGAAATAAATCAGAAGCTCAAGCTGGAATGCAGGAGACATTTTAGAAGCCCTAGGGGAATTAATATTTACCTGATTAAAGTGGCAAGCATGCAGAATACTGAAGAGAGGTTTTATTATGGATAAAACCTAATTTATGCGCCTAGGCCCAAGGACTGATCTGCTGCTATAAATAACAGGAGAAGCAACCCTAGAAGGCAACTGTTGAAGATAGAGAAACAGAGAAATCACCATAGTGGTTTAGAAGTGAAGAGGTTGTCCTTCACGATTGTGTCTTAGGAACACTTGTAATCCAAGCAACTATTGATTGCATTGGTTAGGTAGTTTCTAGGTTGTGTATCACTCGAAGCTGTTAAGCAAGAGTGTGTGTCACTTGATCAAAGCTTTGAAGCAAGATCAAGGTGTGTGTAGTTGAAGTGTTTCTTCTTACTACTGTTTAATTTGTAAGTGTTTTTGGATATCACTGAGGTGATTGTATGAAATGAGTGGGTATACTCAGGTCTAGAGTGTCTCTAGGTTAAATTGTCATTGGGTAGGTTTTAAGTAAGGAGTGCAAACTGGAGGTTTGACTCTGAATTAATTCTACTGATAGTGAAATTTCTCCCTGGCTTGGTAGCCCCCAGATGTAAGTGTGTTGCACTGAACTGGGTCAACAACCAACTGTGTTATTTACTACTTTATAATTCTGGATAATAGTAGGTCTGTAGTGAATGTCGCAGTTGATGTTATAACTTCTGTGGTAACATCCATCGTGGGTTGGCCAGAATTTTCAGGATGAAAAGCAACCGCTTTCAGACATTCAAGGTAGAAGGTGATTGAATACAAGAGAACCCAGAAATTAGCAGTCTAATCAGGATAGTAAACAATTGGAACCCAGTCGTACGTCGTCGGAAAGAAAACTGTATCCAAAGATCACATCATATAATGATAGACGGGAAGCAAACCATATCCAACTCACATCGTCTAATGATAGATGGGAAGTAATATCATATCCTAAAGTTTACCTCGCCTAATGGTAGACAGGAAGAATAATACCCAAAATCACATCGTCTAATGGTAGACAAGAAGAAATATCCAAAATCACATCGTCTAATTGTAGACAAGAAGAAATATCCAAAATCACATCGTCTAATGATAGACAGGAAGAATAATATCCAAAATCACATCGTCTAATGGTAGACAGGAAGAATATCCAAAATCGCATCGTCTAATGGTAGACAGGAAGAACAATATCCAAAATCACATCGTCTAATGATAGACAGGAAGAACAATATCCAAAATCACATCGTCTAATGGTAGACAGGAAGAACAATATCCAAAAATCACATTAACGAACTTCAGAATCCTTTCGTCAATAGGAATCGACATAAAGAAAACCGAACCAAAGACCCATATCGCCAATGGGAATTGACGGAAAGGAAACCATCTTCAAAGAGCTACATCGTCAATAGGAATTGACAGAAGAAAACCTGTAGGGGATGTCCTCATAAGAGGGTTGATGGACAAAGTACAAACACCGCACGATCTGGAACCCAAAAGAAAGCAAACAGATGAGCCGATTGAACCAAGCTGCTAGAGATATACCACTGTCCTGATTGAAGAGTTGATTCAGGTTGCCATGGAAGGCTAACAAAAACTGGCTTATGCTTCGCATGCATATGTTTGATTTTTTATGGTGTAATGCTCCATACAAAATGGAAATGCTATGCATTTGAGGATGAGATGCAAATATGAACTATATGTAAAAATGCAGATGCAGGCTCGGGCTACTAGGGAAAGCTGGATGCAAAAAGAACCACTCTAGGAAAATAAATGCTGAAGAGGTGAAGCCAACTCCTCTGGGGACAACCGGATGTGCCAAGTATGATTAGACTCTTGCTGGGGAAGACCAGGTGAAATTTTCCTTGGTACCACTAGGAATTGGATTTTGAAATGAGGCGCCAATTGGGCTTTCTGGATTATTTGTGAAGGGTCAGGGGATGGTTAACATGACTTCTTTACATTTGTCTTGAACTCGAAGGTTGACTGAACCTGCTTGAATAGCTCTGAGTAGCTCTGAAGATATGGAGAGGACACATCCCTTTACTTCCAATTTTGCCCCAGCCTGTGGGATATCCGTAGAAATCATTCTCGAAAAGGAATCTAAAATCTCAGTACCCTGATGGCTTGATATGAACTGCCTCAGCATCATGAACCTCGGAGAGGTGCTTTAGATTCATTGCCTTCTGGATAAGGATAGCTTATGTGCTCTTGGGGTGACCTGCCCCAGTCTTGCAATGACTTTGCCCCTGATTGGCTGATTTGTGGAGGAATGTCTCTGACTTCGAGAGATTTACCGAATCTCGCCCTGATTGACCCAGATTAATTGAATTTTAGAGGGCTGACTCCCTTTATGTGATCATTTGATATGACTTTCCACTGCTCAACGGGGTACTTAGGTGCTCTGCATCTTATCTCGATCAAACTTTCCACTGTGGAAACTCTCCTGACGTCAAGTGCTTACTCACAAGTAAAACAATCACTTTGCAAATGATAATATTAGTGCAATGCATATGATAGTTTTAAAATCCACGTCTGTTCACTGAAAAAAAAGTTGTGACATTTAGTGAACGCGTCACTTATCAGAATGTCAATATCAATACCGACATGGTAAGAAAATCCTTTTAGGAGTCAGTTTCGATGCAATCTTTACTGAAGTATGCTTTCAAAACAAACCTACTTCAATTAGGTCTTTTGAAGGTTGTAACGTGGTCAGGTTCACGGTTTGAAAGAAAAGATATAAGGCTCAAAGTTCTGTTTGACCCACCCACTCTCCTTGATGTTCTCCAATCTTATATTCAGCTAATTCGACACAAGCGCTCACCTCTCAAAGGTTAAATGACAGGAATGATGGTTAAGGAAACCACAAGTTTTCGGAGTGACAGTCACTCGCTCTTCGTCTTTGGTTCCTGAAATCACATAACTTGTTCATCATCATTTTTTCAATTTCCCTATTTTTGCCTGGACTGGCTCTTTTGAGTATCTTTTGATTTTGAAGTCTAGCGGGATGCCCTAACTTTTGTCTAAGCCACTTGTTTTCAAGTTATCAACTTAGCGGGCTTTTTATTTTTTCTTTTCTTTTTTGGAATAAATCGTGTGACACCGGCTGGTCTGACTTGTTGAAAGGATTGTGATTGTTTCACTCTTCGTATTTTTTAGGTACGACCTCTACAGGTGTGATTGATCCTTGAACGAGAACACTCCTTTCGCAATTTGGACGCTCATTCAAATTAACTAACACCTACCTTGCCCCAGGTTAAGATTGAGGTTTTTTCATTTTCAGAAAGAAACTGCTACTACTAGGCTCAAAGGGGTTGACAAGGGATTATCATCCTTATATCTCTGGTGTTTAGGGATTTGAAATAATGTCTGTACATCATCAGCAGTGGTTTTATTCAAAAGCATACAATCGGAAGCTCGCGTCTTTCAATTTCGTCATCCTCCCTTAGATTCCGCTTAAACAAGTGTTTTGACATCAATAAAAAACATTGAGTGAACATGAATGGATTTGATCAAAACATGCATATTCATTTCATTATCATTATCAATTGAAAACAGACAAGTTCTACAAATAAGATTTGCAAATAAGTTCGCACTTTAACAGAAAAGAAACTACAAATGCAAGAAAATGACATGATAAAAAGAACTGCCAACTTCAGGGAACTAGGCTTTCAAGTCTTGATTTGTTGTTGAACCAGCCATCTTTAGAATTGCTCGTCGAAGTCAATCTGATACTCTTCTGAACATCTGCTCTCGGTGCATTCCCCCATAACATTAACAGCTAAACCCACATAATTGGATGAAGGAGGATCGTTGATCTGAATACCTTGAGGTGTGATAGAGAACATGTTGGAGTCAAGCAGAGTCTGAACCTTGCTCTTAAGCACCTTACAGTCTTCGGTTGAATTCCCCTGTGCCCTAGCATGGTACTCACAGCGGGCGTTGACATCAAAACTTGGCAGATACGGAGGAAACTCTAGATTAATCTTCTTCGGCACTATCAACCCACCTTTGATCAAGTCTAGCAACATCCGACTGTATGACATTGGAAATTGAGGGAAATGACTCTTTGGCTTCCTTGGCCTTCGTCGGGCGTGCTGAAGCGGATGATGACGGTATGACTGTTGACTCTAAAGGGGAACAGATATCCGGTATACTGACCCAACAGGTTGCTGACTCTGAACACTTGATGTGTCTGAAGACTGAATCTGAGATTTTGGAGATTCTGGGATAACATCACTTTTCTTCTCCCATTTTTCTTGAGAACTGACAACTGATTCACCTTCATAAACTGAGGTATCTGAGATATCTCGAATCTTTCCATTCTTGAGTCCACTCTCAATACGTTCTCCCATTATCATTAAGTCAGCAAAGTTTGATGCCCTACTACCAATCATCTTATCAAAGTAATGACCTTTCAAAGTACCCATGAATAAGACAACCAATTCTCTATACAAAAGAGGAGGTTGAACGCGAGCAGCTAATTCTCTCCATCTCTGCACATACCCTCTAAAGGATTCATTGTCCGCTTGAGATTATTCTTGCAACTGCATACGGCTGGAATTCATGTCGAGATTGTAATTGTACTGCTTCACAAAGGCATTGGCTAAATCTGACCACGAACAGATACAACCACTCTCCAACTGCATATACCAATTCAAGGATGCTCCACTCAGACTGTCTTGAAAATAGTGAATCATAAGCTTGTCATTATGGACATACGAGGTCATTCTTCTGCAGAACATCATCAAATGCTGCTTCGGACAATTATCCCCTTTGTACTTTTCAAATTATGGCGTCTTGAACTTCGGAGGCATCACAAGGCCTGGCACCAAACACATGCTCGAAGCATTCAGATTAAGGGTACCCTGATCCATTAGGGCGTCAAGCTTTTCATCCAAGACGATATCTTCTCATAAACTCAACAGTCTGTGGGTCCTTAGGATTAATCTATGGAATAGCCCTTTGAGAATCTGGTACAGAGAAAGTGAAATTCTGATAGTCTGTATCATGGAGAGAAGTTGAACCTCTATCTCTGACAATGGTATGCTCTTAATCTTCGACAGGAATCTGCACAGGCTGAGCTTGAGTAGCATTGTTCACGGGAGTCATCTGAACATTGGCCTCTCCTCTCGTCATAGCCTTCATGGCTTCCATGAGCTGATTCAACTGATTCTTCATCATCTCAAACTCTGCCCTCAAAACAACCAAATTCTACTCTCCTGAGTCCATGATCCTTCTAGAAGCTAACTCGAATCAAATACGAATATCAGGAAATCAACTGCGGGTTGGACAAAAGACGGGTAAACTCTCTGTTCCGGATGAGGATGGATATGCAAAAATGAGATGCAAATGAAATGCAATGCAAAATGCTGATGCAACACACAAAGGATTGAAGATCCCACAAAGCTCTGAAATAACTGCTGTACTGCTGACTGGACAAGTTCAAAAAGTTCGCTTTGAAGAGAAAACCAAAATATCGGGTTGGTTGAAGGTCAAGTTTCTTGCAAAAAAAACCCACTCACAGGTATGAACCAAATCTTTGATAAGGTTTGGCATCCTATGCAGTCGTCAGTGTCACAGACTTTCGAGAAACGATGATATGTTCACCATTTCTGGTTTGGTATCATAGTCTAACGAAGCGGCCTCACTTAGCTAACTCCCAAGTGATCGGTCTCCAGAGTCGACAGTTTCCAGATCCAACACCCCCTCCCGACCAATGTACGACATAGGATGTCTTCAAAAGGAAACCTCGTCTGAACACAGATTTCATGAGGACTAGTGCATACCTAGCATACAGGTCCTCACTACTCTCCCCTCTAATGCTATGTATGTACTCAAGCCTGGGTTTTAGCTTATCTCTCAAAGGAACAACCACCCAACAGCACAACAAAAATAGATGATAATAAAGTGAGGGAAATGTAAATACAACAATATACAAAATACAACACACAAATATACACACCCAAAGACAAGCAAACAAATGCTAGGATTGACTCACATAAGGGATGAGAAAAGTCCCCAGCAGAGTCGCCAACTGTCGCATCACTGCGAAGAGGGGAGTGTAAGAACACAGATTGTTTCTTAGTAATATCTCTATGTTTTGATGATAACACTTATGAATTTTGTATTCAAGAATTATATACTCTAAATCTGTTCTAGACTGTTTGCTACAGGTACTAAAGAAAATATTCTTAAAGAGCAAATTTGGATCTGAACAATGATATTATGAAAGGCTTCAAAGGTTCAAGAGCATCTTAGATGAAGATCTGAACGCTGCCTCTAGAAGAATCTGAATGTTGTCTACTGAAGATTCTGAAGCAGAAGCCTTTAAAGAATAAAAGACTTTGAGAGTTCAGAAGCTTAGTCATCAGAAGACTCTGAAGATACTACGCTGCATAAGTATTGAGAATCTGATATAGAAGACTCTGCTCTGACAGAACTACACGCTCAAGCACACAAGCTGCACATACTCTGATTCAGCATAATCTGAAGAACATCCCAAGACTCTGCAGATCCAGAAGATCTCTACTCTGGAGATTCTGAAGATCCAGACTTTGATGTTGATAGCTGAATTTACTTAGTGGAGAAGATTTGAATATGTACGTTGGCATATCTCAACAGCTCTTTCCTCTTTTATGCTAGACACAAGATCACAGACAAAAAGGTTTTATCTGTGCATTCCATTCTAAGGAAAGTTTCTGTAAAGTAAAAGACAAAAGGCTCCAGGCTTTTTCAGCACAGCCTCCAATGAAAAGACAAAAGGCTCCAGGCTTTTTCAGAACAGCCTTCAACGTTGAGAAGACTTAATGGATCTAAGTGCCTATATAAAGAAGTCCACTCCATCTTCTTCAGAACGAACTTCTTGCAAAAAATTCACTAAAAGCAAATCTCTCAAAAGATCTTTTATCTTATTTGCTGTAACATTGTTCTTAAACTTAAGAGAAATATCACAGTTGTGATAATAGCTTTTTAGAAGCATTCTTACTCTTGTATTAGTTTTACATTGATTGTAAAAGGTTTCCTTAAGAGGATCTAGTTGGGATCAGTAGCTCTTGAGAAGACTAAGAACAGTTGTTCTTAGGTGTTACTATTGTAATCTGTTTGATTAAATAGTGGATTAAGTCCTTGACTGAGAAAGGCAAATCACTCTTGAGAGGGTGGACTGGAGTAGTTGAGTTCAACGAACCAGGATAAAAATAACTGTGTTTGAATCTTTGATTATTTGTCATACTTATTCAACCCCCCTTCTAAGTAATTTTCTCACCTTCAGTGAGCTGGCAAAGACAGAAGAGTCGCCACCGTTCGTTATTTATCCCAAAGAGAGGGAAAGGAAATGATTAGAGAAAACCTATGGAAAAGGGAGAAGACAGGTCACCGCAACCAAATCTTAGGTTCGGGAGTCGGTTACGCGAGGGAAAGGTATTAACACCCCTCACGTCCGCCGTACTCGATGGGATCCACGCTTGTTGTCAATCTAAAAGAGTGTAAAAACAATCTAAGCTACAGGCTGGCCACGGGGACAAAAGAAAATAAAAGATACTCGATAGAGCATCACCGCTCTATGCCTACGTATTCCCTCGTGCAATGGGAAAGTCAGAGCCAACGTAGTTCGGAAAACTACAGGTGAAAGTGGGGGAAGGTTGCTCGCCAAGACATCGTTGTCTTGTGCCTACGTATCCTCGTCTGGTACGAGAAATCAGAGCAAACGTAGTTCGGGCCAACTACGGGTAAACGGGGTATTCTCGATCATACGGGGATGAGAGAAAAGGTAGACAATACTAGCGCACGCATTCTAGCAGTTAGGTGTATTGTTGCTCGACCATTGGAAACTTAGGCATTACCTGTTTGCGGTAGAACGAACGTAGCATGTCCACGGGTTTAAAGGTACGGGTTACCTAAAGGGTTCAGAATAACAAGCTAGTCTCAATTGCGCGGGGCAAGAGAAAGGGACGTTAGTTGTTAACGAGAAGGTCTCGATCACACGAAAGCGAGAGAAAAGAGAAAAGTTAGTTGTTAGTGTGCTCGCCAAGACATCACATTTGTGCCTACATATTCTCATCTGGTGTGAGAAATCAAACTAGTTGTAGTTCAGCCTAACTACAGGAAAAAGAGAAAAGTGCTCACTAGGATTGTCGCAATCCTATGCCTACGTACTCTCAACAGATATGAGAGATCAGAGCAGCCGTAGTTCGGCCTAACTACGGAAAACGGTCTCGATCACATGGAGGTGAGAGAAAAGGGGGTCAAGATTGCACGGGGACAAGAGAGGGGATCTCAATCGCCAGGATGCGAGAGAATGGAGCCTCGATTGCACGGGGGCGAGAGAAAAGAGGAACTAGGCCAAGACACGCCTAAACGGGAAGGAACTCGGAACGCACACGCTAGAACCTAAGGCCTAGGAGTGAATGCGTCACATATTTCCCAAAGGATATATACTAAACACTCTAGACGGATGAGAGGAGGCCCTCCACTCATCATTTCCCACGTATCTATTGCTTAGAACTCACAACGCTCGGCGGTTGATTAAAAGACTTGAATTAGAAAGATGTTACCGAACAGAGTGGTTCCGTTGACCCTTGACATTGTGTGCAAGCTCCATTCCAATCTTCTCCTCTTTTGTTCCTTGATGATGCTTCGAATCGGGACCAATGTGACGCTAAACCATCATAGCTCGACTTATAAGGGAAGTTAAACTTTAAGAGGTCGCGTATTGATTTTCGTGCTATGGACACGATAGGGAAACGATATTGAGGATCGTTCTCCAATTGAATCATGTCGCACGGACCAAAAACAGTGGGATCTCGTCTTGCAGATACAAGACTTCATCGATCACCAAAAGTCAAAATAAAATCGAGAGATGAAGAGAAATGAGGAGAGAAAGAAGTGGTCTCGGATCCAACATTATTCATCAATAATTTAATTGGTAATGAATTACGAAATGTCGTCATCGACCAAAAACAGATGAAATGACATAAAGTTGAAAATGAGAAAGAGGAGAGAAAGTCGCAGACTAAGGGGAAACTGGACCTAACACAATGCTCCTAAAGTTGGGATGAAGGGTAAAGGCAGAAAACATCTTATGTAACCACATCAAAAAAGATTAAAAATAAAGGAGTTATAGATTTTTGAATTTTTGAATTTTAATGACAATTTTAATAAAAGTAAAAATAAATGGAAAATAAAATAAAAATGAAGAAAAATAATTAACACATTAAAATATTAGAAAATGATTTTTTTTTTGGGATTTTATGATATTTAAAACTATTTTTAAAATAAATAAAACAAAACAAGAAATAATTAAAATAAAATAATAAAATAAAATAAACAAGTTGCTAAAAAAGAAAGAAGTGCATCCCCCAAGGCCTTGGGGTCATAGGCTTAAAACCAAGCCAATTCCACCAACTCACGCGCGTGCAAGTAAATGGAAATGAAAGGACAAAAAGTTAAAGTTGTGAAAATCATAAAATAAAATAAAAAGCACCTTCGTTGGGGGTCAAACACACATTTACAAGGCGAGACAAGTACTTAAAGGCAAGACATTAACCACTGGGGTGGCGATACATCCGTTGTATCAAGCCACCCCATTAAAACATATGCCAAAACAAGGCGCATCTGGGCAACTTCTCAAGGCAAGTTGAAATGAAAAACTTGAAATACGATTTCATTACAACTTCTCCAATTCTTATCCAAATTCAGTGAAATTTAAACCAAAACTGCTTGTTTTTCCTTGAGGATTACAATGGTGCAATTTTTTTTTTTTTTAAAACAACATCTACAAATTAAAATACGAATGAACATGCAGGTGAGGTTTTTGAAATGCATATTTGAAGATATGGATCAAAACAAATGCAAACAGGTTTCGAGAAAGATATGCACATGTCTCAAATATGATGTAGATCAAGTTTCAACAGAAATATGATTCAAAAGACATTAGAACAAGATATTGGCATATGAGTTGCAACAATGAACATGAGTTGAACATAACCAAAATAGAATGGTCAACAACAAGACCAACACCAATACCAACTCAGACAAATGCAATTCAATAAATCAGAGTTAAATGCAAACTAGATCAATCACCTAGGAACCTCTAAACCACACTGTAAGTCAAAGATTTAAAACTTAGAAACATCAAAGTCATGACAGTTGGCTTAATAGAACAAAATGATATGTTGACATAAGCATTCGAAACATTGTGACCTATGATGTTAACAAGCAGCTCATGGCAGAATTTCAATCATGATTTACAAGACATAAAGAAACACATGGTAAAGGAACACACAAGACATTTGTATGCTTAAGGCAGTTGACAAACATCAAACACAGACATGTTCATAACAAATGACAACAATACAAAACTGAATAGACCTATGCATTTTTCCCTAACATTATCGACAAACATTGCAACAAGCATTTTGCCCTAATCCATATAGACTCTACAAACCAACTGAGATTCTAATAAGAATAGAGGTTGACAAACCTCAAGATGAACTGGACAGCAGGTAAAACATTCAAAAACTACACATAGAAATCCAGCAGCCATACTTTTACAAAAGTAAGCAACATACTTTAACAACATAAGTGAAAATGTAGTGTTTTGTTAGAACAGAAACAACACACTTTGTTATCAAAATGCAACATCAGTTCAAAGTTTTGCAAGTAGCACAAGTTGAGCCAACTTAAATCAAAACAGTTCCAGCAGCATGGTTATGAGTTCAAACATGACAATGTTCAAAATTATCCAACAACTAGTCTAAACTACTTCATATGGCAGTTGCTAAACCACAAACAGGTTTTTAGTATAAGGAGCAAATTTTAGCAGCAATGAACACCAACTTAACATAACCGAGCCATCAACAATACACCATATGTTTCAACATCATACATAATGAATTCCAACAGCAATGCTTTCATAAAAGCCACACATACATATACAAAGTTTCAAACCACATACAACCTGGTCTAAACATAAACCAATACTAAGTGTATGCCAAACATGACTAGCATCTTTAATGCAAGCAACAGTGGTCACACACATTATGCAGAAATCTGTTCATGGTTTAAAAAAAACTATAACCAAAATTCTAACACAAAACCAGTTCAAACAGAAACAGTTGCAAGCTTAACATGACAATGTCAAGTATCAAACATCAATTCATTATATGCTTCATATGATAGTTACAACTTCAAGACAGCAAGCAAAAACCAAATCTTAGCACATGATCTAATGATTCAAAGACATTTTTACTCATGCATATCAATGAGAAAGCCTGAAGTCACATACCTTTTGTAGACCTCCAAGGTGAGCAAGCTGCTTTGGTTGAGAATACCTTGAGCAAGTTATCAAACCTCTGATACAAGCTTCAGAACAACCCTTGACTCTTGGCAAGATTGAAGTTACTTCTTCTTGAAGTAATGAATGATCTTTAATGATAGTTCTAACAAATGGTGTTCCAGCTGGTTTTTAATGACTTGGACAGTTGGTACAACATAAATATGTGGTGTTCAAAGTTTCAAAGAGATCCAAACTGATCTAGGCAGTAAGTTTTGCTGGTTTATGCATGAAAGTCAATGTTCATGGTGAGAGAAGTTGACTTTTTGAGTTATGGTGTTTTTGGATGGTTTAATGGTTGCAACACCTTCTACATATGATTTTGAGGTTGTTTGGATGATTTTATGATGGTTTAAGGATTGGAAAGGAGGCTGGTGTGAAATTTGCACAAGACAGTTTTTTTTGTGGTTTTGGAGGATTTCAAAGCTCATATTCTGATTTCTTGCAACAGTGGTGACTAGGGTTTTCTTGGCTGTTGTTTTAGCTTAAATATGAAGTAGAAAGGTAAAATGGCAAGCTTTACCATGGTGAAAAATCAAGGGGCAGATTTGCATTTCCATGGTGTTTTTGAATCAATGGTGTGTGATGGATTAGGATATGAGCAGGCCTGCATCTTGTTGGTTTCTTGTGAGTGGAAAGAAACAAAAATGGATAGGCTGCAAGAATTAGAACAAGGGCAGGTTGTCTCTTCCTTGTTTTGGCAAGAGATTCAGAAAAGAACAAAAGAGGTACATTGGGTGTTTGGCTAGTTTTGACTAAGTTTGGTGGGCCTCAAAACCAGCATCATACGCATGGTATAGGGAGTAATGAGGCGGCACAACTGAAATGCAAAGTTATGCCAAAATGTCTTGTAACACATGTCTTGAAAATATGTTCAACCCATCAACTTTGAGCAATGATAACTTTGTGCACAAAACTCCATTTGCTTTGATCTTGTGCTCAAATGAAAGAGGGCATGGAGTAGAACAAATTTCATGTTGAAATCATCTTGATTTGTGGATTGGAAGACCATGAAAAATGATGTTGGAAAGCATGCCAAGCAAGCTGCCTACAAATAACTTAGAAAAAAAATTCTAAGTATGGATTTTGCCTTATTTTTCCTCAACTTCTCACATCCATAACTTAAGCTTCAAAAATCATATTGAGAACTTCTTGGACTTTTTGGAAAGCTTGTAACATGCTCTACAACTTTCCTTTGGGATAAAGTTTCATTTGACATCAAGAATGTGATGAAAATTGGCTTGTAAAGTAGGTTCAAAAATCTGTCCAATCTTGGCAATGTTGAAATCATGGAAATCCTCAACTTTGATTGATCATAACTTAAGTTCCAAGTATCATATGATTATTAATTAGTACTCAAAAGAAAGCTTGAAATACAAGGAACAACTTTTATGTTTGAGCCAATTCCATTTGAAACCTTGATCATGAAGAAAAATGGCCTTGAAGATAGCTACTTCAACCATAAAACTTTCCATAAATAGAAAGTTCTAAAACCCTAATTTCCCCAAAATGGCAACTTTCAACATCTTTGATTTTCATGTTTCCCTTGACTTTTCTTGATCAAATTCCATCTGTTGGCCATATTGGACTTGAGGAACATGATGTTAACCTCAAAAAGTCAGGAGTTGACTTTTTCACTGCACAATTGACTTTTCCCCCAAATCTCTTGATTTTTAATTAACTGATCAATTGAAGCTCTTTTGATTAAAATTGATGATCAATATCCCATCCCCAAACACCTTAGGACATATGGAAAACCATGGAAACAAGTATTACTCCCAAAAACAAATTTTTCCTGATTAAAATTGAAACCCTAATTTCACCCTTTTTGCCTAAGCATTGTGCAGATGAACTGAGTGACCATTCCAATTCCATAATGACCTCTGAGGTAGTCAACAAACTTCTACCTCATGATCAAACCAATGATAAATCTTCATGGACTTTTTTTGACAACCCTCTGATGGTTCTTTGGCAATGCTGTGGCACACCTCTTCTCTCTAGGAGCTCAGATATCTTCATGATGATGACACACACACAACAACCTCTACCAATGCCTCTGCTTGAGCTTGTGGTCAATAAAGCTCTCCTCTTGGATAGAACACATACAAACACTTGACCCCCCTGTAAGAACTATTATATGCAAATGCAAGATGCTAAAATGCAATGAAACATAAGCCAAAGATTAAGAAAAGAGGTTGGTCAAATTTTGGGGTACAACATTAATGATCTAATACAGATTATTTGGAGGTTATATCTGGATATGAAACATCATCATGAAATCAACTAAGAAGATGCAATTGTTTGGACTGCAACAACACCGATCATCAGGTTCACCACTGTGGAGATGCATTATAGTGACCATGTGAAACTGCAGTTTGGCATGCATCAAGAAATCTCAGATCCCTGAACGTTCCTAAAATAATGGCATCAATGTAAAGTTAATGAACACTGGACCTTTGACAATTGAAAAGACTTCGCTAAAGCTGAGTGTCGTCAATAGAGGCGTCGTCATCAATAAGTCTTAACCGATAATGTCATGCCAACCAAATCTAAACCAACCAATAATTATATGTATTGGTACATATCGGTTACAACTGGGTTTTTCTCCGAAGATAAGTATTTATATGACACATGCCAAACCATTTACACACAACAAGCTTTAACATCTAACCCTAACAAAATCACCAAACCACATACACACAACACCCTAACCAACAAATTTATCTACCCATAAACGCCCAAACCCACAACCAATGTATGCCACACACCCAACCACAAAATCAAGAGCTTACCCCATACCACCATCAATAACATGATTATTTTAAAACACCCAACAAACATAAGTCAACAACACATCCTTTTACCATAGCTAAAACATCCAAGAAACATATGACACCAACACTTCCTATCATAGCCAAAACACCATAACATCCTGTTGCACCCTAAAATTTGACCAACCGGGTCCCGTATTTGGTTCATGTTTCGACGCATGACCGCATTCGCATTCGCATACCGCATACAGTGCATTTTTTCGATCATATGGATTTTACCGGGATCACAACCCTCTTCTCGCATTTCAGGTTATTTTTAATCGGTTCAGATAGGCGGAGTCGCGTTTTTGGAAAGTCGTACTATTCCCGGTGTTTTCAGCTCGCGCTGTTGTTTTTAGGGATATTTCGGTGTCTATTGATTTTTACCGGTCGTTCCGGTGCGCTCTCGTGGTCCTATTTGTCGCTCTGTACTGTTTTTGTTCCTTCGGGAATTGTTAGGAATTTTATAGATTTTATTAGGCATTTGATGGAATTTAGATAAATTGTCTTTTATTAGAGTTTTTGGTTTTAATATAGAAATAAGATAGATTTTCTTTTATTAAATAGAATATATTTCTTTTAATAGATAATAGGTTTATTTTTAGAGATTTATAAATTT
This sequence comes from Lathyrus sativus, assembly GCA_963859935.3. Taxonomy (NCBI): domain Eukaryota; kingdom Viridiplantae; phylum Streptophyta; class Magnoliopsida; order Fabales; family Fabaceae; genus Lathyrus; species Lathyrus sativus. The sequence continues at coordinate 87,036,163 of OZ012737.1, read as the reverse complement.
TCCAGATATTATTTGGTTTAATTTTGTTTTAATAGTTTTAAAATCCTTTTTAGAATATATTAGATTTTTAGAATAGAATAAATAAATAGAATTTTAATAAGTCTTAGTTTTCTTTTAATGAATAGAGTATTGAATTTCATTTAAGTAGAATATATTAGTTTTTGTTATAGATATATTTTCTTAATATAGGATTTAATTAGCTTTTTAGGTTAATTAGAAATAATTAATTTTCGTTTAGCAGTTAATTGAGTCCATCAGCTTTAATTCGTGTTAATCATGTTTTTAGCTTATAATTCCTTTTAATTAGTCCGTTAGTCCATATTAATCATGCAGTTTAGTCCTTAATCCATTGTGCATTTGTTGGGCCCAGCAAGTTGGAGGCCCAGAGATTTTGTCCAGGACACATGTCAGTATTTAAACAAGGACACGCGTGCAAATCCAAAAGAGGCCACCTCATTTCCAGACTCTCCCATAATCTGACACTTCACCCTCCCACTACTACTTTCCACACCACGTGGCATACATGCGCTAACTCTCTGCCACCTTACCCCGCCACTTGTCATCACCTGAGCTCCACCGGTTGCATGGCCGGCGGCCATGCAACCACCGCAACCTCCAGTTTCCGGCCACCGTAACCAATTCCTAACCTACTCTGATCGCCGTCAAACTCACCGGAAAGCTAAAAAACCCAGAATTCTTCATCTTTCTCCTCCAAGATCTCCACCGTGTTCTTCGCGTTTTCCAGAAACCGGCAACGATCTTCGTCTTCTATTCATCACGCTCACGATCCACACAACATTCTCCAGATTTCTTCGAGGAATTTCAACCGTGTTCACGCCATCTTCATGAGCGTTCTTCAACAAGCTTCATCCAGAATAGTTTTCTAAATCTGTCTGATTCATCAAGAACTCTCAGACTCCTCAATATGCATGCATCAACAAAAACGATGGATCTCCATAGAAATCTAACAGATCCATCATACTTTTGATCACTCAACCAGCAAGATCTCCGAACGTCATCTTAAGATCCTTCAACATCGCTTCAAGATTCATCAGAACTCAGTAATCATCGCTTTCCAGAACTTCATCAAAGCTTCAACATTATCGCGAGCCTTTCTTCAAACTACATCAAGATCTCCGTAACTCTCAGAACCTTCAATGTTCATCCGAATCTCCAACGATCGTCATCAAGAATGTTGAAGAGCATTCGTCACCGCTCGTTAGATCGCCTCCCGATTTTCTTGTTCTTCAACAACAGCGGTAGATCTTCATCGTAGATCTCCAGATGCTTCGTCGTTCTTCAGCTCCACTCATCTTCATCCAGATTTTTTTCGAATGAGTCAGATCTTCTATGAATAGCTTCAATCAGTTTGGTTATCCAGTAGTTGGCGTTGTTGTTGTTAATAGTTAAGGATGTTGTGATTTGAAGGAGTATGGTGGAGGAAGATTGTTGGGAGTGAAAGAGTTTGAGTCTGAGAGAAAGATTGAGAATCAGAGAGGGACTAAGAGAGTGAAATGGCGCCCCTGGGGTATGTGAACAGTGAATAACAAGAAGGAACTAGGGTTTTGTTTTGTTCTGAATATTGGACATGGATTGTTAGTGGGCCTCTCAAAGCCCAATGAAGTTTTTGGATTGCACCCCCCGTTTCACTTACTGCGCCCCTCCCCGGTTTTTTCTTTCTTATGTTTTTTGTTGGGCTGGACCCAATTCTGTTTGGTTTTTTTTACTGATTGTAACCCCCTGTAACAGACGGTACCCCCCTCCCTTTTGTATTTTCTTTTATCATTTTTTTCTTTTGTAATATTTTTATTAGTTTAGATAAAAAATATATGAGAAAAAGAGAAGAGGAAAGAGCATAAAGAAAATATTGAAAAGAAATATAGAAAAGAATATTGAGGAAAAATAGTAAAAAAAGAAAATATTGAGAAGAAATAGTAAAAAAGAAAATATTGAGAAAAGGACATTGAGAAAGAAAAAGGAAAGAATATAGAAATATGAAAAAGAATAAAAAAATATTAGTATAGATTTTTCTATTTTCTTTTAGAGTATATTTTTCTTCATGGAGTTTATTTTAGGGATAGTTTTAAATGTCCATCTATTAGGGGACTTTTTACACTTTTAGAGATAGTTTTTTGAAGTCCACTTGTTAGGGGACTATTTTCCATTTGATTTTTCATGATGAATAGGATAGGGTTTTTAGGAGTTTATTTTTCAGTTCTCAATCATTGTAACCATTTTTCAGAATATTAATAAAACTAGATTTGAGCTGTGGTCCCGAAGTAGCCGAACTACAGCTGCTCTGATTTCTCGTACTGAGCGAGAATATGTAGGCATAGGATGCGATATCCTAGCGAGCACACTAACAACTAACTTCTATGTTCTCTCGCTGTTGTGCGATCGAGACTTCCCCGCTGACGACTGATTGTTATCCTTTTCTCTTGCCCTTGTGCATTTGAGACCAGACCGTAGTTTTAGTTCCCATAGGTTCCCGTACCTTCAAAACCAGCTTAATCTCTCACTTCCTGTGCGATCGAGAATACCTTAGATTACCCGTAGTTAGCCGAACTACGGCTGCTCTGATCTTCCATGCTGTGTGGAAGTACGTAGGCACGAGACGCGATATCTTGTCGAGCAGACTTTCCCAATTCCCTGTAGTCCCGAACTACGTTGACTCTGACTTTCTCTCTTGAGAATACGTAGGCGTAGAGTGCGACGCTCTATCGAGTCAATTCCCTTCCGTTTAGATTTAGCAGCCGTAGATAGATTGTTTTGCATCCTTTAGACAAACCAAGCAAGCGTGGATCCCGTCGAGTACGACGGACGTGAGGGGTGCTAATACCTTCCCCTTGCGTAACCGACTCCCGAACCCAGGTTTTGGTTGCGACGACCATACCTTTCCCGTTTTTTGCGAGGTTTACTTTGAGCGTTTCCTTTCCCTCCGTTGGGATAAATAACGCACGGTGGCGACTCTTCTGTCAGCCGGCGCCGATTTTCGCAGTAGCGACAGCTGGCGACTCTGCTGGGGAGCGCGATAGTTCCCTATGCATGTGGGATCCAACGTCCCCTAAGAGAGTCAATCCTAGCGCTTGTTTGCTTGTCTTTTGGGTGTTTATTTTTTCATTGCTATTATCTGTTGTTGTTGTGCTGGGGAGGGTGATACTTTGAGTGATAAGCCGGACCTGGGCTTGAGTATGCATTTTAGACATAGTTGTGGAGATTAGTAGACGAACCTGTTTGTTGAGCAGACACAAGTTCCCTACGAAATCCGTGCTCAGACGAGATTCTCTCCGAGGTGCTTCTTTCCGGTCCTGAGGATCTGAGAGGAGTCCAGACGTGAGGATTGTCGACTCTGGGGACCGATCATTTGGAAGTCAGCTAAGTGAGGCCGCTTCTTGAGACGCCGATGCCACACCTTCTGGGTATCGCATCATTCCTCATGAAAGTCTGTGACGCTGATGACCGCATAGGATGTCGTACCTTGTCAGATTAGGTCCATACCTGTGAGTGGGAGGGTTTTTGCAGGAAACTTAACCTCCAGACGACCCGGTTTTTTTGGTTTTCGCTTCAGAGTGATTATCTCCGTCAGCAGTACAGCAGTATTCAGAGCGTGTTGTGGGGGCTGTGATCCCGTGTTTGCTGCATTGCATTGCATTTGCATAAGCATCTTTGCATCATATTGCATAGCATTTCTCTAGCTGGCCAGAGCTCTTATCCAGCCTTTGTTTTGATTCAGAGGGTGATTCTCGGGGGATTGTTCGAGGCAAGTGTGGATTGTTAGAAGACGACCAAGGGGTTGAAACGGATCAAGCAGAATCAAGCAGTGCCGTCAGTTGAAAGTTGCTGGTAGTCATGTCAGGAAACGACTTCCAGATTGCTGATGCCTTGTCAGGCTTTATTATGACGACCAATCCTTTGTATGATTCCACGTCTGACGAAGGCTTTCCGCAAGTGAATAACCTTACTGCAGCTCAACTTGTGCAGACTTCTATTAGAGGCCAAAATCTGCACCAACAGTTTGCCATCCCAAGTGAACGTTCTTCTTCTGATGCCGCGAATTATCAGAATGTTATTCCTGCTGGTTTGATCTCCCGAAGAGAAGTTCCGATAGTGAGGATTAATAATCCATTAGCTCTTGTGCAAGCTAAGAGGTTGCACACATTGGAGGAACAAGTCAAAGCCCTGGAAGTTAAGAACGATGTTGGTCTCAATGCTTCAGATATGTGCTTGGTTTCTGACCTAGTGTTACCTCATAAATTCAGAGCGCCGAAGTTTGAAAAGTATAAAGGAGATAGTTTCCCGAGGCTACATTTGGTGATGTTCTGCAGAAAGATGACTTCGTTTGTGCAAAACGACAAGTTGATGATTTACTGTTTTCAGGACAGTTTGATTGGGGCATCTCTAAGTTGGTATATGCAGTTAGAGAAGGATCAGATTCGATCATGGGTGGATTTAGCCAGAGCTTTCCTGAAGCGGTATGATTACAATATGGACATAGCTCCCATTCGCATGGAGTTGCAATCTTTGTCTATGGGGATCAATGAACCTTTCAAAAAGTATGCTCGGAGATGGAGGGATTTTGCTTCCAGAGTGGAACCACCGATCCCTGACCGAGAGTTATCAGGCATGTTCGTAGACTCCTTGCAAAGCCCATACTTTGAGAGATTGCTTGGAGTTTCGCTGAACTTCTCCGAATTAGTGGGAGTTGGAGAACGTATTGAGAATGCTATAAAGATTGGAAAAATTCAGGTTGTCTCAAGCGGTCAGGCTAGTGAAACTGAATCTCTTTACGACTATCAGAAGGAAGAAGGAGTTGTGATCAATGCAGTCATGCCAGATGTTGGGTATCCTCGAGATGAATCAGTGAAATCTGTTGGATCAGTATCTCCTGTGCCTTGTTATGCTGGACAGACAGCTGTGCCTAGAGCACCATATCAGGAACGTCACGTCGCTTCCCTTGAAAATCAGCAAACTCGTGGCCGAGGTTATCAGAATCAGCATCAAATTCAGAATCGACCTCATAATAACTTGGAACGAAGGAATGGTCTTTCCCACCCAGTTCCTGTGTCGTACAGTCAGCTTTTGCCATAGTTGGTTCAGAACGCTTTGGTGGAGCCGAAAGCTCTCAAGCCTGTGCCAGAACCTTACCCTCCTGGGTACAATCCCCAAGTTAAGTGTGGTTACCATGGCGGATCCCCAGGATATGCAACTGAAGATTGTAAAGCGTTTCAGGCAAAGGTACAACAGTTGATCGACCAAGATTGCATTTCTTTTCAAGAAGGATTTCTGTTTGTTCATACCAACTTCTCAGTTGTCTAAGCTCGTAGATTCAAAAAGTATTCCCTAGCAGAAGCCAGTGGTCCAGACAGGCAGGCGCGCTCCGCATTGGCAGTCCTCAGACTTTATATCATTTGCATTTGTAGTTTCTTTTCTGTTAGTTACTACTTGTTTTTAAACATTGTATGTTTCGAATGGTGATATTAATAAGGTGACTATGCATTTTTCTGAATTAATCATGTCGTTGTCCCTCATTTACTGCATTGCACTGACACTTGCATTTTATTCACTCCACTTTGTCACTGTGACTAGCAAAGATTGGAGGGAGGATGACGAAACTAAACTCATAACCGATAATCGTATGCTTTCAGATAAGACCTTACCGATGACGTACAAGGCATTGATTCAAATCCCCCAAACACTGGAGGTATAAGGAGTTAGTCCCTTGTTAACCACTTCGAGCCAAGAAGTAGAAGTTTTTTCGGACTTTTAAACCCTCACATCTTAACCCGGGGCAGGGTAGTTGTCAGTTAGCTTGACCGAGCATTCAAGTCTTACAGAGGAGTGTTGTCTTTCGAGGACCAATCAGTTTATACCTTTCAAGAGGTCGTACCTCGTCGACCACAATGGGTAAACCTCACCAATCAGGAGTGAGACGGTTACCATCCTTTCGGAGCAATCAAGATAACCAGTGTCACACGACTTTGTTCTAAAAGAAAGAAGAAAGAAAGCCCGCTAAGTAAAGAGAAAGAAAAAGCTGGAAAGCTAATACTTAGGCAAAAATCAGGGCATCCCGCTGGACTTCGAAGAAAATTGAAAAGAACTCAAAAGGGAGTTAGTCCAGGCAAAAATTAGGGAATCAAAAGAATGAAAGAGAAAGGATATCAATAGAAAAATCCCCAGTGAAGTCACAAAGTCGTGTAGACAGACACCGAAAACGAAAAGGAGTAACTATCACTCTGGAAAAGCCCTGTGAGTTCCTTAATTGTGGTTCTTACCCACATACCTCTCGAAGAGGCGAGCACTTGTGCCAGGTTAACTGAACCTTAGGATCGGAGATCATCATGTAGAAGGGGTGGGTACAAATCAAAATTTGAGCCAAATATCCTTTGTTTCACGAACCGTGAACCCGACCACGATACAACCCTTAAAAGACCTAATTGAGGTAGGGTTTATTCTGAAAGCTCATTAAGATAAGGTTGAGTAACCTGACTCCTTCGTGACTTGCTAGTCACATCCTTGTTGTGTTTTTTACTGACCACGTAAGCACTACGTTTGAACTTTGGTTCATTCGTCACTCAATCATGACATGTAAATGAGTGACAGCACAAATTTTTTTCAAAAAAATCTGCATAAACACTGCATTAAGATTACCATTCGTGAATAGACAGTTTTAATTGCAGGTTAGTAGTTGACATGAAAGAAATTCCAACAGGGAATCGTCAAGCAGGACTGAGTAATTCAGTAGTCTGGATCAGAATGACGTATGTTGTGAAGCCCTGTAAATCCGGGGCATTGACTTCCAGTGAGTTCGGAATCAGTTAGTCTGAGGACAAGTCCCGAAGCTTCAGTTGATCAGGGGCAGTATGCTTGAGAAGCAGTTGATCAGAAGTGAGTCTTCTCGAGAGCCAATCAGGGGAAATTATACAGAACGTGGAGATTTGAAAGCAGATACTTCAGGTGGATAATCAGATCAGGTTAAGCCTCTAGAACGCTCATTCAGGGGCAAGTCACCGCAGAGAGTGTTGAAACCAACTGGGTTGATAGGGGTTTAATGGAGATTGAATCCTGTTGTCGTATAGATACCGGGGCAAGTAATCTCGAGGTCGTCTCGTAGCAAGCTGCTCAGAGCGAGTATTCCCAAAAGTTGTATTGGGGCAAGTTGAATTGTACTGGGGCAAGTTATTCAAGTAAGTTTGTTTATCCCTAGCAAGAGTTGAGTATCGGGGAATCATGTCAATACCCTTATCAAAAACCTGAACCTTCTAAATAAGAAGAGCCGTGTTGTCGGTGGATTGTTATTCTACAGTTTAAATCTGTTACGTGTCAGAACTTCGTAACCAAGTCATTTCCAAAGTCCAGGTCTTGCCTGGCAAACCGGTAACCAGTTCTCGCCTGGTACCTGTCAGTTTTTCAGTTATCGTATTGTCGATCTTTTTCCGTAAATACCAGTTCTCGCCTGGTACTGCCTTTCTTTTAACCAGTTATCGTATTATCGATCTTTTTCCGTAAATACCAGTTCTCGCCTGGTACTGCCTTTCTTTTAACCAGTTACCGTATTGTCGATTTGCTTTCCGTAAACATCAGTTCTCGTCTGGTGTGGTTTATTGTTACATCAGTTCTCGTCTGGTGTATGTTATTGGTACCAGTTCTCGTCTGGTCACCGTTTCTTTAACCTATTGTTGTATCAGTTCTCGTCTGGTACATGTCAGCTTTCAGCCAGTTCTCGCCTGGTTGTCTTTTTCTTAGCCTATATCCAGTCAGCCCCGTCTGACGTTCAAAACACAAAAATCAATTTTCGTTCAATTTTCCTAACTATCAGTTCTCGCCTGGTAGTCTATCCTTGAATGCTAGTTCTCGTCTAGTATTTTCCATACCTTCCACTGTGTACATAATCCATGTTTATCCTAAACCAGAAAAACAAAAACCTAAAGGTATCTGACACAGTAATTCCCAATGACTCGCATGTTGTCATGTTTCCCCGATACGAAGCTCGATTGATGCCAGTGCTCCGATTAATGTTTGAATTCCTCGTGGATGTTGTTAAATCAGGAATACCCCTCTTCAGCAGATGGAAGTAGTGGTGTTATCCTCGGAAGCGTTGAGATTGTATTATTATCCCGCATCAGAATAGGATCAGGAGTGTCCCCAGCAGATTAAGATTGATATCCTTGATAGTAGGGGCATTTCCAGCAGCGTGCTGCGCGCAGTCAACCCCGATTTGGTCCATCCCCACAGAGTACAGGTCGTCAGTGGTTTGGAAAGAGTATCCCCGTGCAAGGCCGTCCTTCCCTTTTTTTTTGCTGAGATGATTCTGTGATATCAGGTTACCTTCAGTGGAGTTGACGTTGCCTTCGGCATCTATTTTGCCAAGTGGTTGCAGACCTGGTGTTCTCTGGCAGCTCGAGCCTGCATTTACATTTGCATATATCGTCATAGCATTTGTACAAACATATAGCATTTCCATGCCGTCTGGGCCTCGCATTTTCAAACAGAACGCATAGCATTTCCATGCCGTATAGGACATTGCATCATTCTCAGACATACGCATTTCGAAGCATGGACCAGGTTGGTTACCTCATGGCTTTCGAGTATGTTCCCTTGCAGAGTTGTTTGGTTAAGCTTCTCTTCTCCCCCAGCGGAGTGATTCTTCACATTTGGTTGTTACATCGGCACTGAAAAAAGATTGACATATATCAGATTTCTGAAGCTGCCTCCTGTTGACAGAATGGGTGCCGAGCAGTCGATTCAGAAGTTCCCCAGGAGAATTGTCCTCAAGTTCGCCGTGAACTGTGAGATGATAGGATTTGATCCTATAAGTAAGATGGGAATCAAGGTGTTTGCTGTCTGAAGAATTATTTCAATACTTGTGGCGTCACACAGGTGATTGATGTTGAAAAGGAGAGAAATTTTTATCAGATGATTGACCAGTTGTTGCCGTGACAACCAAACTTCAGTCCATTGGAGGCTATTCCTCAAGCAGTTTTGCAGTATATTCCCACGGGTGGCAAATTTCAGGGTTTCATTGGTATTCAACCGTCATCTACCTTTGAATGTTTGAAGGCTGAGCGCTCTTCACCCATTCAGGTCCAAGCCGCTTGAATAAGGGCAACTGTTGCACCCTAAAATTTGACCAACCGGGTCCCGTATTTGGTTCATGTTTCGACGCATGACCACATTCGCATTCGCATACCGCATACAGTGCATTTTTTCGATCATATGGATTTTACCGGGATCACAACCCTCTTCTCGCATTTCAGGTTATTTTTAATCGGTTCAGATAGGCGGAGTCGCGTTTTTGGAAAGTCGTACTATTCCCGGTGTTTTCAGCTCGCGCTGTTGTTTTTAGGGATATTTCGGTGTCTATTGATTTTTACCGGTCGTTCCGGTGCGCTCTCGTGGTCCTATTTGTCGCTCTGTACTGTTTTTGTTCCTTCGGGAATTGTTAGGAATTTTATAGATTTTATTAGGCATTTGATGGAATTTAGATAAATTGTATTTTATTAGAGTTTTTGGTTTTAATATAGAAATAAGATAGATTTTCTTTTATTAAATAGAATATATTTCTTTTAATAGATAATAGGTTTATTTTTAGAGATTTATAAATTTTCCAGATATTATTTGGTTTAATTTTGTTTTAATAGTTTTAAAATCCTTTTTAGAATATATTAGATTTTTAGAATAGAATAAATAAATAGAATTTTAATAAGTCTTAGTTTTCTTTTAATGAATAGAGTATTGAATTTCATTTAAGTAGAATATATTAGTTTTTGTTATAGATATATTTTCTTAATATAGGATTTAATTAGTTTTTTAGGTTAATTAGAATTAATTGATTTTCGTTTAGCAGTTAATTGAGTCCATCAGCTTTAATTCGTGTTAATCATGTTTTTAGCTTATAATTCCTTTTAATTAGTCCGTTAGTCCATATTAATCATGCAGTTTAGTCCTTAATCCATTGTGCATTCGTTGGGCCCAGCAAGTTGGAGGCCCAGAGATTTTGTCCAGGACACATGTCAGTATTTAAACAAGGACACGCGTGCAAATCCAAAAGTGGCCACCTCATTTCCAGACTCTCCCATAATCTGACACTTCACCCTCCCACTACTACTCTCCACACCACGTGGCATACATGCGCTAACTCTCTGCCACCTTACCCCGCCACTTGTCATCACCTGAGCTCCACCGGTTGCATGGCCGGAGGCCATGCAACCACCGCAACCTCTAGTTTCCGGCCACCGTAACCAATTCCTAACCTACTCCGATCGCCGTCAAACTCACCGGAAAGCTAAAAAACCCAGAATTCTTCATCTTTCTCCTCCAAGATCTCCACCGTGTTCTTCGCGTTTTCCAGAAACCGGCAACGATCTTCGTCTTCTATTCATCACGCTCACGATCCACACAACATTCTCCAGATTTCTTCAAGGAATTTCAACCGTGTTCACGCCATCTTCATGAGCGTTCTTCAACAAGCTTCATCCAGAATAGTTTTCTAGATCTGTCTGATTCATCAAGAACTCTCAGACTCCTCAATATGCACGCATCAACAAAAACGATGGATCTCCATAGAACTCTAACGGATCCATCATACTTTTGATCACTCAACCAGCAAAATCTCCGAACGTCATCTTAAGATCCTTCAACATCGCTTCAAGATTCATCAAAACTCAGTAATCATCGCTTTCCAGAACTTCATCAAAGCTTCAACATTATCGCGAGCCTTTCTTCAAACTACATCAAGATCTCCGTAACTCTCAGAACCTTCAATGTTCATCCGAATCTCCAACGATCGTCATCAAGAATGTTGAAGAGCATTCGTCATCGCTCGTTAGATCGCCTCCCGATTTTCTTGTTCTTCAACAACAGCGGTAGATCTTCATCGTAGATCTCCAGATGCTTCGTCGTTCTTCAGCTCCACTCCTCTTCATCCAGATTTTTTTCGAATGAGTCAGATCTTCTATGAATAGCTTCAATCAGTTTGGTTATCCAGTAGTTGGCGTTGTTGTTGTTAATAGTTAAGGATGTTGTGATTTGAAGGAGTATGGTGGAGGAAGATCGTTGGGAGTGAAAGAGTTTGAGTCTGAGAGAAAGATTGAGAATCAGAGAGGGACTAAGAGAGTGAAACGGCGCCCCTGGGGTATGTGAACAGAGAATAACAAGAAGGAACTAGGGTTTTGTTTTGTTCTGAATATTGGACATGGATTGTTAGTGGGCCTCTCAAAGCCCAATGAAGTTTTTGGATTGCACTCCCCGTTTCACTTACTGCGCCCCTCCCCGGTTTTTTCTTTCTTATGTTTTTTGTTGGGCTGGGCCCAATTTTGTTTGGTTTTTTTTACTGATTGTAACCCCCTGTAACAGACGGTACCCCCCTCCCTTTTGTATTTTCTTTTATCATTTTTTTCTTCTGTGTTCTCTCGCTGCTGTGCGATCGAGACTTCCCCGCTGACGACTGATTGTTATCCTTTTCTCTTGCCCTTGTGCATTTGAGACCAGACCGTAGTTTTAGTTCCCATAGGTTCCCGTACCTTCAAAACCAGCTTAATCTCTCACTTCCTGTGCGATCGAGAATACCTTAGATTACCCGTAGTTAGCCGAACTACGGCTGCTCTGATCTTCCATGCTGTGTGGAAGTACGTAGGCACGAGACGCGATATCTTGGCGAGCAGACTTTCCCAATTCCCTGTAGTCCCGAACTACGTTGACTCTGACTTTCTCTCTTGAGAATACGTAGGCGTAGAGTGCGACGCTCTATCGAGTCAATTCCCTTCCGTTTAGATTTAGCAGCCGTAGATAGATTGTTTTGCATCCTTTAGACAAACCAAGCAAGCGTGGATCCCATCGAGTACGACGGACGTGAGGGGTGCTAATACCTTCCCCTTGCGTAACCGACTCCCGAACCCAGGTTTTGGTTGCGACGACCATACCTGTAATACCCCAAATTTTGCCCCAAGATTAGTCGTTTCATCTTGCATCCTATTTAAAATAACCACTAACGGGTTGTGCAGTTGGTTGGTTTTCGCAGAAAAGTCCCAAAGGGGCAAAACGGTCATTTGTTCACAAATCGGCCGCCAAGTTTGAATTTCGAGTTGTAATCAGGAATTTTGGTTTGTTTGATCTAGTTGGGAAGTTTAATCGAAGTTATGTCGGAAACGGGATTGGTCGGTTAAAACGGAGGAATTAGGAATTAATAAAAATATGTGATTTCATTTCGTTTTCATTTCATTTTAAATCAGTTGTATTGCATTTTATTTTCATTTTATTATAAAACATTTATATTTCATTTCTTAATTTTATTTTTATTCCATTTTAAAACATCTCATCTCAGGATTTATTTTTATGTTCATTTCATTTTATTTTTTAATAACTTCTTTTAAAAAAATAATAATAACTTTATTTCATGTTAAAATAACTTTATGGCATTTTAAATTATTTTTTTCAATTCATGTGTAGAAATTTTTATTTATTTCATGTCTTAATATTATTCTCATTTTTCATTTTAAATTGATTTTTTAACATTTGTTCTCATTTTATATTTTTTTTAACCAAATGCATGCATTTTAATGTTCATTTTCATTTAATTGATTTGCATATAAAAAACAAAAAAAAAACAAATGATTAATAAATTAGAAATTTTATTATTAATAATTCTTTACATACAAAATAAATTACAAAAATATAAAAAATTACAAAGCCGAAAATAAATCACGAACAGACCAACAACTTCTCCAGAAAAAAACGCGTGCAATTAAGAATCAATCAAGCCAACATTTCCGTGAAAGTAACAGTAACAAAACAGCACCAGCTGAGTCGAACACGGAAAAATCGCAACAATCAAGTCCGAGTCCCATAGCAACTACCACAAAATCCTGGAAATCAGTATAAACGAAACAATATTTTGCACCAAAATCGCGGTGGATCCGGCCCAGAAATCAAATCAAAGTGTGATATAAAGAGAGCAAGTATTGTTCATCAGGGGAAGAGTTTTTTTTATCGTAAAAAACATAATAAAACCCAGAACCTGAGAGGCAAGAACAATAAAAACAGAGGTTCAGAAACTCATAGAGTTCATCATCACCATCCGAAATAGCCATCAAAACCAATAGCCGTCAAAACGTCACAAAACCGGCGAGCTCCGAGAAGAAGGCCATCTTTGACCGGTGAGTTTCGCTACTAACATTATTGTTGTTCTTATTTGGTTTATGTAGGAAGAAGAGGGCGGACATGCAGCAAGAAAAGAAGGAGTTTTTCGAAGCTCCGAGGAGCTTCCATGGTGAAACGGCGCCGGCAAGCACGAGGAGAAGAAGGAGAGAGTTGTGTAACTCTAAAAGCTACCAAAGCTGCATTTATCCCTTTTTTTTTTGTCATTTATGTTTTGTTTTATTTTTATAGCTTTCTCATTTTTTTTCTTATTTGTTTTGTTGGTTTAGTTTAGTATTTAATTATTTTAAGTAATTCAGAACTTAATAGTAATAAGTATCATAACTGTGTGGTTTAATTAGTCTTAATAAAAAAAAACAGGAAAGCTAAAGGTCATCCATACTAAAAAGAAAAAAATTTAAGTTTTGAGGGTGAATGCATTCCTTCTAAAAAAATATAATAAAAATCTTTTAACCTAAAGATTAGAAACATTTTTTTTGCGATAAAAATAAACAAATTTTCTTTTCAAAAAAAATAAAACCTTAAAATTCAAACATTTTTTTAATTAAACTAAAACAAATTTTTAAATAAAAATATTAAAATCAAAACAATTTTTTTTAAGTTAAAACAAAGTTATTTTTCTTTTTTATTTAAAACATAAAAATTAAAATAAGTTCTCTTTGAAAATACAAAAATTAAAATTTAAAGTTTTTCTCTTAATTAAATATTTTTTCAAAAAAAACTTAGGTTAGCTTTCCTTTTAAATAAAAATTCAAAAACAAGAATAATAACTCCTCATCATTTTTCATATGACTAATAATTGGCATTTTAATGTCTCTTCTTAATATTTTTATGAAAACTTAATGTAGATCAAAGTTTTATTAAAATTCAATGTAAATCAATTCTTTATTTAAACTTAACTTGAATCAAATCTTTTTAAACTTAATATAAAACTCTTTTATTAAATAAATATAAACTTATAATTAAAAACCATTTTTCATAACTTGTAATTAGTTTTTTTTATAGTTTATAGTGAGTTTCTCCTTTTTTAATTAATTCAAAGTTAAAGTTAATTGTTTTAGTAAAAATTTGAAAAATAAAGGTTTGATTTAGCCGTCTGGAGTTCATCTAACCTTCGTCAGTTTGTTTGTGTCAGCTTATTATCTTTCATTCGTACTATTTTTGTTCTGTGGATGTAATTTACGCGAGGCCACGGTCGCGGTTTATTTTTTATTTTTTTATTTTTGCATTTTTTTTGGGATTTGTAATTTACGCGAGTGATCTTCGCGATTGCTTTCTTTATTTTTCCGTATCTTTAATTCTGCCGTACAATATTTTGTCTGTTTGCATGTTTTTTTTACCGGTAATCACCCTCCGAAGGAATTAGGATTAACAGTTTGACCGCCGAGTCAATAACCCTAGTTTCAACTATTTTAAACCCTAATAGCCTAGGTGTCCCGCTGTGGACGAAAACGCCCTTTACCCTAGCTTTTAGGTCAAAGAGCCGTCGTGCTCCGTTTAGGGTTTCCCGCCGTGGAATCGCTAATTTAACCCTAATTTCAATTCAACAACTTTAACATAGAAATTGGAGTTTCAAAGACTCCACGTAAGCGTTTCCTTAAGAAATGCTTACTCCCTATCGAAACCTTGACCACAGTCAAGAAGTTTCTAACCTCCCTTTTGAGGGGAACTACGATTACTCTGATTCCATTCCCTATCCAGGATACGTAGGCACAAGATGCGACGTCTTGCCGAGTAAACTTAGGACTAACCCTTAGGACTTTTAGGTTACTATATCCCTTAGCTCAATATATATTTCAAACAGATAATAAAAATAAAAAAGCATACAATAAATAAAAGGTTCCTGTAGAGTACTACAGAAGTTTAGGGTGCTAGTACCTTCCCTAAATTTAACCAACCCCTTACCTAGGTCTCTCCCCGCATTGTGTTTACGATGCAAAAATAGGTTTTTTCCTCTTTTGACCTTTTCCTTCGGATAAATCAAAGAGCGGTTGTGAATTAAAAATTGTGATTCAAACTAATTAATAGTTTGATATCCTATTTCCACCGCAACAATACCTTTCCCGTTTTTTTGCGAGGTTTACTCTGAGCGTTTCCTTTCCCTCCGTTGGGATAAATAACGCACGGTGGCGACTCTTCTGTCAGCCGGCGCCGATTTTCGCAGTAGCGACACATCCCAACACCAAAACATCAAACAAACATATACTTATCAAACATCACAACAACCATTTCTTCCTTTCCCCAGCGAAGCATCCATACCAATATTGTCATTCTATCAATCGGGCTACTCCCTAATAACCCAATCAACCCAAACAACACAACTCAACTACTACGACATGAGCAACGAACTCAGTTATGATAGCACGTCAGTGCACACACATAACTATGTATAATTACAAGAACATATTAAGGAATATGGTGATGGTGATTTTCCTCCTTTGGGTGGCCTTTTGGTGAAAGAAATTACAAAAGTCAAATGCTCTTTAAAATATTATGGAAAGCGACCTCTCACACTTATTAATACGAGTTTTTTTTTTACACTTATGGAGAATCTTATAATGATTTTGACATTAGGAATGTGAACTCTATATCTTGTTTTCCTTTGTATTCACTTGGACAAATGACTTTAATCCGAAATTGGTCCATAAGAGACCACAAAATATTTTTCAAGGTATTGGTGTCCCTCTTGCTTTAGAAGAAGCAACTAGCACTAATTTTTTTTGGATATTACATTAGAATTTTTGTAGACTTTAATGTGTTAGAATTCTTACTTAATTTCCTTGTTAAAAATGAGGTGTATTCTTTTAATGTTGATGTTGAATACTAAAAATTCCCTTCATTATATTATTTTTGTCATCTTATTGGTTACTCGTTAATCATTGTTGTGCAACAAATATGACTAAGCCAAGGAAGGAAAATCACCATCAACATATTCCCTAATAGTGGGTGATGATGTAATCAATAATACCCTTAAAGTTCTCAAAAACCTTGACAACCCTTAAAATTTCAACAAAGTTTTCATCACTCTTATACCTAAGAAGACTAATCTTATCAATCCCACAGACTACAGACCCATAGCCCTCTGCAATGTCATAATGAAAATTATCACTAAAACCATAGTTAACATACTGAAACCCATCCTTCCACTATAATTAGTGAAAATCAAAGTGCTTTTGTTCACCAAAGACTTATAGCAGATAAAATTATGGCTGCGCTTGCAGTGTTCCATCACATAAGCAAGACCCTAGAGGAAAAAAGACAGAGATTCAAAGATGTCGTCAATATTCTTATCAGCGACAAGATCAATACATATTTAGGTCTGCCCACTTCTGTTGGGATATCCAAAACCAGAAGCATTAACTATATTATTGGCAAGGTCAGAAATTGGCTCAACAGTTAGAGAACTAATCAATTATCTTATGCTGACATAACAACTTTAATAAAAGTTGTTGCCAAGGCTATCCCAATGTGTGTTATGAGTTCTTTCCTTCTCCCTAAAGGCCACAAGACAAAATGGAGAGCCTTTTTGCTAGATTCTTGTGGGGGAAAGTTTATTGGAAGAAATGGGACACACTGTGCAAGACAAAGAATGAGGGTGACATGGGATTCAAAAGGCTGAAAGAGTTCAATGAAGCCATGCTAGCCAAGCAGATTTGGAGACTTTACATAGACCCTCACTCTCTGGTGAAAATAGTCTTAAAAAAGAAATCCTAACCAATACATTCTTAAAGCGAAATTAGGCATAAATCCTAGCTACTTATGGAGAAGTTTAAATCACAACATTGATACTATCAGGAGAAGAAGTTGCTGGAACATTGGAAATGGTTATCAGGTTAACATTTGCAAAGACAATTGGATTCCCTCTCAGTGTAGGTTTAAATTCCTAATGTAACACCCCAAATTTATTGGAATATTTATTTAATTTATTTAAATAGAAATATTTGGTGATTTGCGGTGGTTGGTATGAAATATTGAGAATTATGGATTTTGGGTTATTTAATTATATAATAGTATATAATATAAATATATTAGTATTATTATTAATTTAAATAAATATAAGTGAATTAAGGGCAAAGTGGACTTTTGAGGAGGAGTTAGTGAGGGTGAAATTGGAAAGCCCATTTTAAGGCCCAAAGTTAGGTTTAACAAAAAGGAATTTTGAGGGAATTAGGATTCATTCTTGTTAGACCGTGAAAAGGTAAGAAATAGAGGGCAGAGCTCTGAGGGAAGAGGATTGAGGCAAAGTTTCGCGAGGTTTCCAAGAATCAAAGAAGAAAGGTTTAGAGTCGACAAATCAAGGTATAGGGAGTATTACCTTCATTGTTTTCAATATATGATTCAATGTATTTAAAGCTGATTTAAGGATTTAGGAGGTTTTTGAGTTTGAGGAAATTACGCCTTCGTGGCCAAATCTGTTTTTGAGGTTGTTTAAGTATGGGGATTATTATCTTCATTATTCTCAATATGTGATTCAATGTGTTTAAAGTCGGTTTAAGGGTTTAGGGATTTTGAGTATTGAATTGTTGTTGCCTTTCTGGTGAGTTTAATGAGTTTGAAGGATTTGAACTGATGGTCTGATAGGTTTGAGGCTGATTTGGGAGTAAGGGAAATTAGGCCTTCGTGGCTAAAATCTGTTGTTGAGGTTTTAACCATATATGATAATTAATTATGAGAACTCTAATGAATGTGGAAAATTGTAAGGATTTTATGGGAATTGGAGGCGTAAATATGATATGGGATTGGCCTAATAAGTCGTATATTTTGTGCCTTTATCACCGTAATGCCTTAGGAATAACTGAGGGATGTTTTTGGGGCATTGGGGAAGAAACTTATAGGGACTTTTGGGCTGGTTTTGCTACTGGTGCGTAACAGCATTTTGCTGTAATCGCGAGTTTGCACAACGAACAATCCTTCGCACGGTGAACACTCGCACGAAGAACTATCCAGCGAACGTAGTAGAGTTTTGAGAATTGTGTTCTTATGCAGTGTTATCTTGATGCTTTGATGTTGCGATTTTCTGGATGAATTACCTTGAGTATGACTGTGATTCATATGTGATTAATACATGATTGTATAATGACTCCAATGAGTAATGATGATGGGTTTTGATGTTGATTCCGTGAGTTTTTGATGATTATATGATAACATGATTATTATGATGATTTTGATGAATGATGATGCACCTAATGAGTTTATTATGAGGATGATGTTGATGTGTACATTATGCATTCATATGCATTCCAGACTTTGGTCTAGTGTTTGATTCTTGTGGCTTCAATCCCATTGTGCGGATGTGAAGTATTTTGTTGTGCTCCAGTTCTTGTGTAGAATCGATCCTATTGATGGGGATCTATGGAGGGTTGATGGTCAAGTGTCCATTGAATTTTGATGAATTGGTACCACATGCATGAGTCTTGTTGCATTTGCATTTATGTGACAATTTGGTGTAATTTATGATGTTATGGCTTTTTGATGTTTCCTTGACGATTATGATGATGTTGGGTATGAAAATGACGCTATTTTATATATTGATTCTTATATTGATTATTATGAGTCGTTTTACTCACCCTGCCTGTTTGAATGTTGCCTCCACGTGGGTAACGTGCATATGACCAGGTTTAGTCGTGGATGTCGCCGAGGACTTTTTTGGAGCTTTTGACTTTTGGTTGACTTAGAGGGTCTTGCTCTGAAATTGTAACATCGGGTTGGGGTCTTTGAGTTAAACCATGTTTTGTTGATTATTGTTATTTTGATTATGTTGTTGCGCAAGGAAAACTTTGGATTTTTCCTTTTTGAGTTCCGCTGCCTTAGTAATATTTTGAGTAATTTTGGAAAAACCCGTTGTTTACGGAGCATTGACTATATTTGAATTATTGAGAAATGTGCGCCCTTTTGAGATGATTTTATAGCGTTCAATATTTTACTCTGATAAATATGATTGATTTGCCATTATATTTGTGGGGTAGAAAAGGGTGTTACATTAGTGGTATCAGAGCAGGTCGGTCCGTCCGGCCAAGTTGTCTAATGTTATTTGTTCCCTAGTATGCAACATGTGTGTGAAAACATTGTCTTTACACGTTTGTTTTCTAACCTTTGTCTGCAGAAGTGGGAATGAAACAACTGGGGGAGAAGCTTGCGCTTTTCCAGGATGCTTCAAGTATGGAGTGGTGGCTTAGTGTGTCGATGAACGCTCTTATAGTTTGGTAAAGATGGTTTATGCCCCATCATGATTTTCGACTGTCTATTGACAAATTGAGGAACTTATCACCCTTAATCTCTTGTTAATAGTAGACGTATCTTGTAAGCTTGGATGGAATAGACGTATCTTGCAAGCTTAGATGGCGTGCGCAGTGAATTGTTTTGAGTTAAGTTAAGTGCTTATAGATTGTTTTGGTGAGTCGGTGCAAGATGGTACTGAGATGTCTATTTTGATGGAAACTTTGAGTGTTAATAAAGTGGGGAAGTTGGTGGTGTGACAGTTATTTGTGATTACCCGGAATTTTTTCCTGATGAGATAAGTGATTTACCGCCGGAACGTGAAGTGGAGCTTACGATCGACTTAGTTCCTGGAACTAGTCAAGTATCGATGGCTCCATATCGTATGTCCACACCGGAATCTAAGAAGTTGAAGAATCAACTTGAAGATCTGCTTGGGAAGAGATTCATTTGTCCGAGTGTATCACCGTGGGGTGCATCAATTTTGTTGGTTAAGACGAAAGAAGGTTCTATGAGGCTTTGTATGGATTATAGACAATTGAACAAGATGACTATCAAGAATAAGTATCCACTTCCAAGGATTGATGATTTGATGGACCAGTTGGTTGTAGCAAGTGTGTTCAGTAAGTTAGATTTGAGATTTGGGTATCATCAGATTCGTGTGAAGCCTAAGGATATTCCGAAGATAGCTTTTAGGACGAGATATGGACATTATGAGTATTCTGTGATACCATTGGGTGTGACTAATGCACCATGTTTATTTATGAAGTACACAAACAAGATTTTCCATCCTTATTTGGACAAGTTTATGGTTGTGTTCATTGATGATATTTTGATATATTCGAAGACTAAAGAGGATCATGCTGAGCATTTAAAAATTGTGTTATCAGCGTTGAAAAAGAAGTAGTTATATGCAAAATTTTCAAAGTGTGAGTTTTGGTTGAAGGAAGTGAGTTTCCTTGGTCATGTGATCTCGAGTAGATTTATTACGGTTGATATGTCAAAGGTTGAAGCTGTATCGCAATGGGAAGCCCCAAAACCTATTTTTGAGATTAGAAGTTTTCTTGGGTTGGCAGGTTATTATCGAAAATTCATTGAAGGATTTTTCCAAGTTATCTTTGCCATTGACGCGGTTGACTAGGAAGGTTCGAGCTTTTGTTTGGATGCAAAGTGTGAAGAAAGTTTTAAGAGCTTTTGAAAAGGTTGACAGCAGCTCATGTTTTGATTTTTCCGAATCCGACAAAACTATTTGTTGTATATTGTGATGCTTCGTTGCTGGGATGGGGAGGTATGTTAATGTAATATCAGAAAGTTTTAGCTTATGCTTTAAGGCAACTTAAAGTGCATAAGAGGAATTATCTGAAGCATGATTTAGAGTTGGTTGTTGTTGTGTTTGTGTCGAAACTTTGGAGGCATTATTTGTTTGGTTCAAGATTTGAGATTTTTAGTGATCATAAGAGTTTGAAGTATGTCTTTGATCAGAAAGAATTGAATGCGAGGTAAAGGAGATGATTGAGACTTCTGAAGGATTATGATTTTAGATTAAATTACCATTCGGATAAAGCAAGCGTGGTAGCTGATGTATTGAGTAGGAAATCTTCGCATATACCGATGATGATGGTAAAAGAGTTAGAACTGATTTAGCAATTTCGTGATATGAGTTTGGTTTGTGAAGAGACTTCTTATGGAGTTAAGCTTGGTATGTTGAAGCTTACTAGTGGTATTCTTGATGAGATTCGAGAAGGTCAGAAATCTGATTTGAGTTGGTAGATCGGTTGAATTTGATGAATCAAAGTCGAAGAGCTAATTTTCGGATTAATGAAAATGGTATCATGAGATGTCGTGATAGAGTTTGTGTTCCAAATATTGTTGAGTTGAAAAAAGTATTCTTGAGGAAGGATATCGAAGTAGATTGAGTATTCATCCGGGTGCTACGAAGAGGTGTCAGGATTTGAGGAAATTGTTTTGGTGGCCAGGGATGAAGAAAGAAGTGGCTGAGTTTGTGTATGCTGGTTAGCCTTGTCAGAAGTCGAAGATTGAACATCAACGACCGTTGAGTCTAATGCAACCGTTGAATATTCCAGAGTGGAAATAGGATATCATTTCTATGGGTTTTGTAACAAGCCTACCGAAGACTTTGAAGGGATATGATTCGATTTGGGTGATTGTGGATAGATTGACTAGATCAACTCATTTCTTACTAATGAGGATTAATCATTCTATGTTGAAGCTAGCAGAAATGTATATTGAGGAAATTGTGAAGTTGCATGGGATACCGTCGAGTATTATGTCAGATGGAGATCCAAGATTTATACGAGATTCTAGAAGAGTTTTCGAGCACTTTGGGTACCATGTTGAGATTGAGTTCTGCCTATCATCCGCAGACGGATGGACAGAAAGAGAGAACTATCCATTCTTTAGAGGATTTGCTGAGAGCTTGTGTGTTAGATCAAGGTGGATCGTGGGATAGTCATTTGTCGTTGATTGAGTTTACCTACAACAACAGTTATCATTCTAGTATTGAAATGGCACCGTATGAGGCATTGTATGGTAGGAGATGTAGGACTTTTTTATGTTGGTATGATTCAGGAGAGAGTGTCGTACTCGGACTTGAGATTGTGCAAGAGACGACAAAAAAGATCAAGAGGATCCAAGAAAAGATCCAAGTGAGAGATAATTTGACTGTTGAGGCATTTCCAATACGAATTGATGAACGAGAAGTGAAGCAACTGCGAGGTAAAGAGATTTCCTTGGCAAAGGTAGTTTGGGGAGGACCAGCTGGAGGGAGCATGACTTGGGAGTGTGAGGATCAGATGAGGGAGTCGTATCCGACTCTGTTTCCTTGAGATGATTTTTGAAGGCAAAAATTCTTTTAAGTGGGGAAGAGTTGTAACACCCCAAATTTATTGGAATATTTATTTAATTTAATTAAATAGGAATATTCCTATTTTGGTGATTTGCGGTGGTTGGTATGAAATATTGAGAACTATGGATTTTGAGTTATTTATTTAAATAATAGTATATAATACGAATATATTGGTATTATTATTAATTTAAATAAATATAAGTGAATTAAGGGAAAAGTGGACTTTTGAGGAGGAGTTAGTGAGGGTGAAATTGGAAAGCCCATTTTAAGGCCCAAAGTTAGGTTTAACAAAAAGGAATTTTGAGGGAATTAGCATTCATTCTTGTTAGACCGTGAAAAGGGAAGAAATAGAGGACAGAGCTCTGAGGAAAGAGGATTGAGGCAAAGCCTCGCTAGATTTCCAAGAATCAAAGAAGAAAGATTTAGAGTCAACAAATTAAGGTATGAGGAGTATTACCTTCATTGTTTTCAATATATGATTCAATGTATTTAAAGCTGATTTAAGGATTTAGGAGTTTTTTGAATTTGAGGAAATTAGGCATTTATGGCCAATTTATTTTTGAGGTTGTTTAAGTATAGGGAGTATTACTTTCATTGTTCTCAATATGTTTAAAGTCGATTTAAGGGTTTAGGGATTTTGAGTATTGAATTGTTGTTGCCTTTCTAGTGAGTTTAATGAGTTTAAGGGATTTGAACTGATGGTCTGATAGGTTTGAGGCTGATTGGGATAAGGGAAATTAGGCCTTCGTGGCCAAAATCTGTTGTTAAGGTTTTAAACATATAGGATAATTGATTATGAGAACTCTAATGAATGTGGGAAAATTGTAAGGATTTTATGGGAATTGGAGACGTAAATATGATACGGGATTGGCCTAATAAGTCGTAGATTTTGTGTCTTTATCGCCGTAATACCTTAGGAATGATTGAGGGATGTTTCGGGGCATTGGGGAAGGAAATCGTAGGGAGTTGTGGGCTGGTTTTGCTACTGGTGCGTAACAGCATTTTGTTGTAATCGCGAGTTTGCACAGCGAACAATCCTTCGCACTGCGAACACTCGCCCCAGACTTGCACGACGAACTGTCCAATGAACGTAGCAGAGTTTCACGAATTGTGTTCTTGTGCAGTGTTGTCTTGATGCTTTGATGTTGTGATTTTCTGGATGAATTACCTTGAGTATGATTGTGATTCATATGTGATTAATACATGATTGTATGATGGTTCCTATGAGTAAAGATGATGAGTTATGATGTTGATTCCATGAGTTTTTAATGATTATATGATGACATGATTATTATGATGACTTTGATGAATGATGATGCACCTAATGAGTTTATTATGAGGATGATATTGATGTGTGCATCATGCATTCATATGCATTCTAGACTTCGGTCTAGTGTTTGATTCTTGTGGCTTCAGTCCCATTATGCGGATGTGAAGTATTTTGTTGTGCCCTGATTCTTGTGTAGAATCGATCTTATTGATGGGGATCTATGGAGGGTTGATGGCCCAGTGTCCATCGAATTTTGATGAAATGGTACCACATGCATGAGTCTTGTTGCATTTGCATTTATGTGACAATTTGGTGTAATTTATGATGTTATGGCTTTTTGATGTTTCCTTGATGATTATGATGATGTTGGATATAAAAATGGCGCTATTTTATATATTGATTCTTATATTGATTATTATGAGTCGTTTTACTTACCCTGCCTGTTTGAATGTTGCCTCCACGTGGGTAACGTGCAGATGACGAGGTTTAGCCGTGGATGCCGTCGAGGACTTTTTTTTGGAGTTTTTGACTTTTGGTTGACTTAGAGGGTCTTGCTCTGATAGTGTAACATCGGGTTGGGGTCTTTGAGTTAAACCATGTTTTGTTGATTATTGTTATTTTGATTATGTTGCTGCGCAAGGAAAACTTTGGATTTTTTTTAGTTTCGCTGTCTTTTGAGCAATTTTTGAGTAATTTTGGGAAAACCCATTGTTTACAGAGCATTGACTTTTATTTAAGTTATTGAGAAATGTACGCCCTTTGTGGTGATTTTTATTGTGTTTAATATTTTACTCTGATAAATGTGATTGATTTGGAATTATATTTGTGGGGTAGAAAAAGATGTTACACCTAACACACAGTTGTTGGAACCAAGAGTTGATTAACAATACTTTCCTTGAGATTGACACATATTGCATTAACCAAATACCACTTAATAAACTGAATGATGAGGGCTGCCTTCGGTGGTTTCATACAAAAATGGCATTCATAGTGTCAAATTAAGATACCATAAAATTAGAAAGTGGAATACTACTAAGGAGGAAGAGAGCTCTAATAAAGAGGTAGACAAAGAGGTCTGGAAAAATCTTTGGACTAGTAAGGCCCCTCCTAGGAAAAAACATCTCATACGGAGAATATTCAATAATATGCTCCTTGTTAAAAGTAACATCTTTAGAAGAAACATACCTACTGATTTCCTATGCCCTAAAGGTAAGAAAACACTTGAAATAATGGACCATTGTTTCATGAAGTGTTGGTGGGTGAATTATGTTTGGTTTAGCTCACCCCTTAACATCAACTTCAATAATCAAGACCACAAGGGATTTGTGAATTGGAGCAAAAAGAATATGATGTACATGACTAAAGAACAAATAGAGATTTTCATTCACATAATTGACAACATATGATTCGCTAGAAATAAAGCTTATGATGATCATATGGACATACCCGCGGTAGATGCTATGATGAGCGCTTAAAGAAGCTACTCTAAATTCAATGCAAGCATCTCCAATGCCCAGCAAGAGAGTCTTTGAGGGAAGCAAACGAACTGGCAATAAGTCAAAAGGATATGGAAGGATCTATACACAGATACAAAAGTACTTCTAAAGATTTGCCTCACTAGGACATTAAAGGAAGTATGAACAATGACGAGAAACGCCAAAAGAATAAACAAACCAGTAAAGAGCACAACTTCGATCGATGCTAGCAAAGGGAAGACAATAGAAGCAGAGACAATATCAAAGGTAAATAAAGACCCTAACCAGGACGCAAACAAAAAAAACATGCAAGGCAATGAAGGTAGCTCAAAGGACTTACCAGAAGAAGAACAACACCCACAATCAAAAGACAAAAGCAAAAGGCGACACGAAAAATAGCCAAACCAAAGACACAGATCTGCGGAGGCAAAATCATCAGTTAAGTAACAACAAAATCAGCACAAATACTAGAATTAATAAGAAAGGAAAGAACAAAGACGATACCAGCGACAATCCACACCAAGAGTGGGTTACGATCAATTCAGATGCGTGTCTGGTGGAAGAGGGATACTAGCGTATCAGTGTTTCCACCTTCAATGCAAAGGGTGAAACGGTAGGTGAGCCCTCCGAGAAGGTTAAAGGGAACAATGACCCAACGGCGGCGGAAGCCTTGGCTCTGAGAATGTCCATGGAACAAGCAGTGGAAAAGGGAAGAACAAAGGTTAACTTCCAATCTGACAACTGTTGGAACAAGCACAAAAGCTTGTATGTGAATCAATGGAGGTGATGGATAATTTTGGTGAAGTTGGAGGATTGGGGAAGATGAAGTTTAGAGAGAATAGAGATTAATTGAGAGGGTAAAAAAATCATATGGCATTAACTCATTCAACATGTTACAAAATGTATATATAGTGCCTACTAACACTAAACAAAGTAACAAATAAAAGCTAAACAAAACAACCTAAAAACAGAAGTATTTTTCTGGTTTTTCCTGCAGCTTTTCAAATAGCTTCCAATCATAGTTATATTTCATTTGACTTATATAACATCCAACACACCACCTTAAGTCAAATGCTCGATGTTCTTCATCCCCAGCTTCACCACAAGTCGCTTGAAAACATCGTTTGTAACTGATTTTGTCAACAAGTCCGCGACTTGTTCTTCACTTCTGCAGTAGCTTAAACATAACTGTCTAGAACTCACCAAATCGCGCAAGTAATGGAACCTCATCTCAATGTGCTTGCTTCTCCCATGTGCTATGGGATTCTTAGCAAGGTTGATGGCTGAAACGTTGTCCACCAACAACAAAACTCCCTCTCTCGCGCAACTGTCCAGCTCACGCAACAGATTCACAAGCCACACAGCTTGGCATGCACACATCGAAGCTGCAATATACTCCGCCTCACAAGAAGAGAGAGCAACCACCGGCTCCTTTCGAGAATACCAAGAGATTGGTGCACCGCCGAACATAAAGACATAACCCGCCGTTGATTTTTGATCGTCTTTATCTCCGCACCAATTGGAGTTGGTGTATCCAAGTAAATTGCAACTTCTGCCCGTGTCACTTGCCGGAAACAAAATTCTACAGCCAAAAGTACCTTTCACATAACGAAGGATCCTCTTAACTGCTGCCAAGTGTGATACCTTTGGCTTTTCCATGAACCTACTAGCAATACCGACACTAAACGCCAAATCAGACCGCGTATTGCACAAGTAACGCAATGATCCAACCAATCTCCAGTATTGAGTTGGATCCACATATTGCTCTTCCTCACTCTTGGATAGTTGTAATCATGCCTCGGATGGAGTTATGGAAGCATTACAATGTTCCATATCACATCTCTTCAAGATCTCCATTGCATACCTTCTTTGATGCATGAGCAACCCCAACTTTGTCTTTTGGAACTCTATGCCTAAGAAGTATGTCATAGCACCAAGGTCACTCATTTCAAATTCCCTCATAAGCTCTTGCTTAAACTTTGAAATGTATGATTCACAACTTCCGGTAATCAACAAATCGTCCACATATAGACAAAAAATGATCACCCCTTTTCTAGCACCCGTTTTCACATACACCCCATGCTCGGACACGCATTTCTTGAAACCAATATCGTTAAGAAAACCATCTATGCGTTTGTTCCAAGCTCTTGGATATTTTTTCAAACCATAGAGTTCCTTCCTCAACTTGTAGACTCTTGCCTCTTGGTCTTGAACAACAAAACCCGGTGGCTGTCCCACATACACCTCTTCATTTAATGGACCGTTCAAAAATGCCGATTTGACGTCCATTTGATATAACAACCAACTGTTGGTATTTGCAATCGCAACAACTAACCGGATGGTTTCATGCCTTGCAACTGGTGCAAATACCTCATCAAAATCAATGTCTTCCTTTTGCAAAAATCCCTTTGCCACTAATCGAGCCTTATGCTTGATTATCTCACCTTTCGGATTTGCTTTCGCCTTGAAGACCCATTTCACACCAATTGCCTTTTTACCTTTCAGTAAATCGACCAACATCCAAGTATTGTTTTTCTCAATTGATTCCAGCTCATCCTTCATTGCACTCATCCATTTTGGATCTCTTAATGCCTCCTCCGTATTCACCAGTTCGGATTCGGCCATTAAAGCGAAATGGATGAGATCACCATCATGATTGATCTCGCTATCACGGAATACCTCACAATCTCGGAGTCTTTGAGGCATACCTCTCTGCCTCGTTGGTCGTCTATTCGTTTCACCATCCTCTGTTGCGAATGGTTGTTGTCCAGGATCATTAATAGGCTGGAAATTTTCCTCCCAGGAAATCGATTTTTGGGCCTGAATTTTGACTTCCAGCAGCACCAGGGGGCTCTGTCACGGGCTGGAAATCAATTACCTCATTTGGTAAATCGATTTCCTGTACAAAAACAGCAGAAATTTTGCTGTCAAACGTCCGGATTTTGTCCACAATCACGTTCCGACTTACCACAATCCTCTTGCTACTCATATCAAACAATTTGTAGCCTTCGGTAGGATGATATCCAACAAGTAACAATTTCTCACCCTTATCATCAAGCTTCTTTCTAAGTTGTCCCGGAATGTGTCGAAACACAATCAAATCAAAAACGCGCAAGTGGCTCAAACTCGGTTTGAATCCGGACCATACCTCTTATGGAGTTATCTTTTCCAGCTTCTTTTTCGGACACCTATTCAACAAATTGGCAGTTGTAGATACCGCTTCACCCCAAAGCTCTTTCGGTAAATTTTTGCCTTTTAACATGGTTCGCACCATGTTTATGATTGTCCAATTTTTTCTCTCCGCAATGCCATTTTGTTGTGGAGTGTAGGGGGGCACCACCTCACGAATTATCCCCTCATCATTGCAATAGCTCATAAACTCATCGGATGTGAATTCACCACCACCATCCGTTTTGAGAGTTTTGAGCTTTTTACCGCATTGGCGCTCAACCGTTGACTTAAACCGTTTGAACACTTCAAACACCTCATCCTTCCTCTTAATGAGGTAAATCCACAACTTCCTACTAAAATCATCAATAAACGTGACAAAGTATTGATTGCCACCGTAGGAATTGACTTGCATCAATCCGCATACATCGGAATACACCATCTCAAGGTGATGCTTGGTCCTATGACCCGTATCCTTGATGAAATTACTCTTGTGTTGCTTCCCGTGAATACACTCTTCACATATTTCAGCTGGAATATTAATCCTTGGCAGCCCGGACACCATACCATGTCTTTGTAACGCGTCGAGATCACGAAAGTTGAGATGATCGAGACGGTAGTGCCATAACCATTCCTCACGACTTGCAGCAGTAGCTAAGCACCTATGCTCCATAACTTTCAACTCAATCTTGAAAGTTCTATTGGCAGCCATAGGAGCCTTAAGAATCAAAACTCCATTTTGCTCCAAAACGTGCAATACTTTGTTTTCCATGCGAATTGTGTAATTCCTTTCAAGTAATTGGCCAATGCTTAAAAGGTTACACTTAATTCCAGGAATGCACAAAATGTCCATGATCAAGACATCACCGACACCGTCGGCCGCCAAAGTCGTATTATCCGTGAATCTCACTCTATTTCGCGTGACTTGATTGATCTTCATGACCAATCTTTTCTACCCGTCATATGCTTCGAACAGCCAGAATCCAAGTACCACTCATCACTACCTTGGACTCCATCTCGAACCGTTACTAATGCGTTTTTCTTTGAACGCATTTTCTGCAGTTTTTCTGCACTGCAGTAGTTGCTGTCCAGCAACTTTCTACTGTTGTCCATGCCATTATTCTCCTTCGTAATCACCACAAGAAGTGTGCTATCATCATCCACTTCTTACCTAGCAACCTTCGCTTCATCCGCATCACTCTCCTTGCACTTGAAACGACAATCTCTTGAGAAATGTCCAAGCTTTTGACAATTGTAACATCTTTTGGTACTTTTGTCGAGCGGCTTGTAGTTGCCTTGACTACCATCCTTGGAGGTTCCTTCTCCTCTTTGTCCTCTTGAATTTTGTGGATCTTTTCCACCAAAATTCTGGAAATTCTTCTTATCTCTAGAAGACCATTTCCCTTTCAATCTCTTATTCTTCTCATTGAAATGAGTTTGCAAAGCCACTTCCGCTTTTGCCTTATCGCTTCCTCTTTCATCCATCCTTTGTTCATGAGCTTCCAAGAACTTTGTAGTTCATCCTTCGTCATGGTCTTGAGATCTTTCGATTCTTCAATCGCAACAACAATGTTGTCGAATCTTGCCGTTAAAGAACGCAACACCTTCGACACAATGTTTTCCTCCGAAACCGACTCACCGCAAGCCTTCATTTGATTCACCAAACGCGTCACACGCATTATGTAATCGTTGACCGTTTCCTTCTCTTCCATTTGGAGTAATTCAAACTGCCTCTTGTGAGTTTGTAACCTCACCACCTTCGCTTTGTCAACTCCCGCATACGCCTTCTCGAGTATATCCTAAGCTTTCTTCGCCAAGTCACAATCACCAACCTTTTCGAAGTTGTCTTCATCGACGCAAGAATGTATCAAGAAGAGAGCCCTATAGTCTTTCTTCTTCTCTTCTTTGTGAGTGGCTTGTTGGGCAACTGTAGCTTCTTCAACAAGAGGGGTAACACCAGTAGTAATCACATCGAGCACGTCTTGGTAGCCAAACAAAACTTTCATTTGTTTGCACCATTTGTTTGCACCATTTGTTGTAGTTCTTTGAATCAAGAATGAGAATATTGGTGGGGATCTTGTCGTTTAAAACGGACATTGCAGCGGAATAGGATCGGACCCAATGCTCTTGATGCCAAATGTTGGAACAAACACAAAAGCTTGTATGTGAATCAATGGAGGTGATGGATAATTTTGGTGAAATTGGAGGATTGGGGAAGATGAAGTTTAGAGAGAATAGAGATTAATTGAGAGGGTAAAATACTCATATGACATTAACTCATTCGACATGTTACAAAATGTATATATAGTGCCTACTAACACTAAACAAAGTAACAAATAAAAGCTAAACAAAACAGCCTAAAAACAGAAGTATTTTTCTGGTTTTTCCTGCAGCATTCTGGCAGCTTTTCAAATAGCTTCCAATCATAGTTACATTGCATTTGACTTATATAACATCCAACATCAACAAACAAGTAATAGACATCATGAGCAAGACCGATCGTGAGGTTCCGCAGAATGCTATTGGCATGCAATGTAGGTGTATGTGCAAGCTGAAGAGATACTTTCAACAAGTGAGGTTCACTCACATCAACAGGGAGAGAAACGAAGAAGCTCACAATTTAGGTAGGATTTAATGTTTAGGCCGAATCCTATTGACACTGGGCCACAGGCCCATGAATCTTTGTATTAGTTTTGCTGGCCGGTCCAATTATAAAAATAAATAAAAAACTAAAAAAAAACGCCAAGGAATGAAGAGAAAACAATGACATTTTATGAAGAACGGTCTGTTTGTGGATGAGCTTATAAAAAATTAGACGATACTAATGGGCCATATGAACATACGCAACAAAATGTAGAGAAAAAAATTATCATGAAATAGAAGAGCAAGAAGATGTATCTCAAACTGAGATTCATACTCATCAAATGGTAACAAATTTAGCAAAGTTCAAGTTATAAATGAAGCTATCAAAGCTTAAGAGATCCAGTCAGTTTATTGTTATTTTGATCTACAAGTATCTAATATACTAACTCACACTCTTTTAAGTTTGTTTCAGAAAATCTAAGACTCTCAAGAACTGAGTTTCAAAAGCATAGAAGATCATTGAGTGTCCATGAAAAATCTAAGATTACTTTGTTATCTTTCATTTCATTTCATACTTCACATGGTTTTTTGATGCACTTCAAAAGGAGAATTCAGATACAAAAACACATTATACAAATAATCTGAAACTAAACTACTTCGCCAAAAGAACAGAAAACTAGTCCCCCAAATTCAGTAAAGGATCTGGAACCAAACTACATGAAAAACATTGACGACTAGTTTGATTTCTTCCTCGAAGAGAAACAAGACTTTCCATGTATCTAACACCTCTTATTGAATCATACTTTCCATAAACCTCAAGACACCTTACATTTCCCTTGTCAGATTCATACAACACCAGCCTCTCATTGCTATCTTTCCAAAGAAACCTGTTACCTCCATAAAACCCAACAAGCTTATAAATCACAGGCACAGGTCCAACACTATACACCTTAATCCAAGAACCTTCATCCCAATAATCCTTCATCACCCAAACATCAAAACATTTATCTATTCCTCTCACAGGATAAACCACAACACCAATAGTATCATGTTCATCAAAAGGCACCAATGTTTTAAAACACTCAACAGAAGAACTAGAATACTCAATTCTAGGCACTTTTATCTTCCTA
Source organism: Lathyrus sativus (assembly GCA_963859935.3). Taxonomy (NCBI): domain Eukaryota; kingdom Viridiplantae; phylum Streptophyta; class Magnoliopsida; order Fabales; family Fabaceae; genus Lathyrus; species Lathyrus sativus. Next base: position 87,004,303 of record OZ012737.1, on the reverse strand, counting down.
AACATTTCATCAACCATGTTGAATGCTAAAACAAAATCTCCTATATTACCACCATCAACAAAACCCCACCAGTGACAGCAATTTCTCACAAAAGTGAAAACTCTAGAAGAACCCCAAATCTCAAACGGAAGAGGCAAATCTTCAGCATCTATCTTCCTCCAAGAATTCAAATTCAAACTATACAACTCAACATTCCAAACCCCATTTTGTCTCTCATCTGTTTCCTTCAACCAAAGATCCTTCAAAACCACAACTTTATAATCATTACTTTTGTAATCAAACCCAAAACCATAATACTCAGTGAAAGAATAAAAACCCTGAGGAGGTGTAAAACGGGATTGAGGCAAAACCATAAACTCTCTCAAACAAGGGTTCATCATGATATTTGGATTACCTTCTAGAAAGAATATTCCATTACAAGGACCCATTATTTCAGTCCAGTACTTATGCTCAGAACTGAATTCATAAGGTGGGTTGAAAATCTCAGACAAAACATGTTTTTTTGGATCATTGAAATTCCATGAAACATGAGAAATATATGTTTTCAGACCACATAGAAAAGGTCTACGTATGACTAAGAGATCTTCTTGTTGATTCTTGTTGTAGATAGTATAATAATTTGTAATAAACTGAGGATTAGATATGAGATCTAACCATGATTTGCAAATGCATTTGCATTTTGATAACTCTATTGCTGGTAACTTTATCAGAATTTTGGAGACTAAATCTGGAGGCAAACGCTCCATTTTTTTTTTATGGTTTGGTTTGGAGATTACTATTTTGTGAAGAGAGTTTTGTGTTTTATACATGGAAATGGAATCATTGAAGAAAATAATAATGAAATGGTGACAAACAAATCAAAAAGACAGTCTTGTTTTTTTGTTGGTGTTGTTTATTGGAACCGAATTTGTGGTCAAATTTGGCGATTAAGACGAGTCTTGTTGTTATAAGAAAGTTCTCAATCATATTTTGTAATAATGATCACAAAAAATAATAAATATCTTATTTTTAAAATATAAGATAAAGATCATTACAGACTTTTCAACTATTCTACGTAACTAGATTGATAGCGAATGGACAAACAAGACCGATGAGAACCGTTTGTATTCAACATTTTGCGGTGGAGTCTACAAGTTCAACAAGTATTAGAAAATTCATCTTGCTTTTGATACCTTCTCAAAAGGTATTCAAGAATGATGACTTAGAAAATAATATAATTCAAGTCAGGCTAATATGTTAGGGCATCAAGTTACATTATGGAATAGGTTGTAGCAAATATGCAACAGATTACACTTTTTTTAGTTTTTTGTATTTTTAAGGTAAAAATTTAGTATAAACGGATGCACTAAATGTGTAATTGTTTGCAGAATTGAGAAGTTTTTTTTTTTTCATTAGTTGGTTAGGTGTATTGTTTTGTAGGATGGTTTAAATATCTATGTTGGGTCATTAATGTTAGAATGTTATATTTTTACTCTAATTATGTCATTCTCTCATCTTTTCGTTATTCGTAGTTGTTTTTGTGATTGGGATTTTATCCAATATTTGACATTAAGAGTCTGGTTCTTTCATCGAATACTTAGCGTGCGAAAATGCTTTCCATCTTCAATGAATGTATCCTTGCAAATCTCCCAAATTCTCTATGCGAATAATTATGACAAGTGGTGCAAACAGATGAATGTGTTGTTTGGTTATCAAGATGTTCTTAAAGTGATCAAGAACGATGTTAATCCATTTGTACAAGGTGCAAGAGATGCACAAAGAACTTCAAACAAGGAGGAGAAGATGAAAGATTTCAAAGCTTTGTATCTCATTCATCAATGTGTTGATGCTGATAATTTTGAGAAGGTTGGTGACTGCACATCCTTAAAGCAAGCTTGGAAAATCTTGGAGAAAAATTATGTAAGAGTCGATAAGGAAAAGGAGATAATGATACAAACTCATAAGAGACATCTGAAATAAATTTAAATGGAGGATAAGAAAACCATTAGTGAATTTACTACAAGAATCACAAGATTGGTGAATCAAGTGAAAGTGTGTGAAGAGACAATCACTAGCAATATGTGGTTGGTAAGATCTTGAGATTGTTGTCGTCAAGATTCGATAACGTAATGATTGCCATTAAAAAGTCCAAGGATCCTCCAACTATGAGCAAAGAAGAGTTGCAAAGTACTCTTGAGGCTCATGAGTAGAGAACAGAGGAGAGGAATGTTGACAAATCAAAGGCTGGAGTTTCTTTGCAAGCTCATTTCTTTGGAAACGACAAGAAAGTGAAGGAAGAGTGGTCCATGAGTAGAGGTAGAGGAAACTACCACATCAATGGTGGGAGAGACTCCTAAAATTTCAACAATTCAACATTCCAAAAGGGTGAAAGAAGCAGGTAGAAAGGTGGTGGATCAAGCAATTACAAATGTGGCAACTATTGAAGATAATGATGAAGATAGAAGAATGATAAGAGAAATGTTCAATGTTACAAATGCCAAAAGCTTGGACGTTTTTCTCGTGAATGTCATGCCAACAAGAATAATCGACAAGAAGGTGAAGAAAAGTTTCTAAGGAAAGAAGACGATGAGAGCATATTGTTGAAGGTGAGAAAATACTTAGAAGGGGGGTTGAATAAGTATGAAGATAAAAACTTAGAAATAAAAACTCAAGTATTTTTATTCTGGTTCGTTGAACTCAACTACTCCAGTCCATACTTCCTAGAGTGATTTGCCTTTCTCAATCAAGGACTTAATCCACTATTTAATCAACTGATTACAATATTAAGCACTAAGAACAACTGTTCAAAGTCTTCTCAAGAACTAATGATCCTAACTGGATCTTCTTAAGGTTTATAATCAAATGTAATACAAATACAAGTGTTTAAATTTCTTCTAAAAAGCTTTATCACAACTGTGATTTTTCACTCAAATATTAAGAATAAAGGAATTAATTCTTAGAAAGAATATGAATAGTATGAGAGCTTTGAATGTTGATTTCTTTCAGATAAAACGTCAAGTCAAGAAGATGGGTGAAGACTTGCTTTTATAGGCAGCTGATCCAAGAGAGCTTCACGTTGAGAAGAGTGTCCAAAAGGTCTGAGCCTTTTTGTCTTCACATCAAGTGACATTTCCTAGAAGAAGAAAGCACAGAGAAATCCTTTTTGTCTGTGTTCTTGTGTCTAGCATAAATACGGAAAGAGTCGTTTGAATTATTCCAATGGATATAATCCTTGAATAATTCTTCTTCAATTTTCAGCAAGTTCCATCAGAGTCTAAATTTATCAGAGCCTTCTGATGTTGATCAGAGTTTTGCTGAATCAGAGTCTTCTGCAGCAGGTGTGTTTTTAGCGTGTTTAAGATCAGAGCATATTTGAGTCAGATCCTCAGTACTGGCAGCTTTAGTACTTTCAGAATCTTCTGTAGTAACTATGCTTTGAAAACTCTTCATACAAAATTCTTCTAAGGTTCAGATGCTTCTGACTTGCTTCAGATTCTTCTGGAGCTTCTGCTTCAGATCCTTCTAGAGCTTCTGCTTCAGAATCTTCTGGAGGCTACGCTCAGGATCTTCTGTTGGCAGCGATCAAAATCTTCTAATGGATGCATCTGGAGCTTCAGAGTCTAGCAAATTTCTTATGTTCAGTTCTGATTTGCTTCTGGAGTGATAATTATTTTGATATCTGCAGCAAACACTCTCAAGCAAATTTTAGAGTATATAATTCTTAATTACAAAATTTCATAATAGTTATCATCAAAACATAGAAATATTATTAAGAACCAATCTGTGTTCTAACAATCTCCCCCTTTTTGATGATGACAAAAACATCAGAAATTTTGTTTAATTGAAAATATAATAATTATAACTCCCCCTGAGATGATGAATCTCCCCCTGAATTAAATACAAATAAGGAATAGAAACTTCCCTTTTGTCTTGAGTAATTTTCAGAGTTAGAGCTTGATTGTTCTTTAACATTTGAGAGTCAGAGTGTCTTGCAAATTTCAGAGTCAGAGTTTGATAATTGTCAAATGATCTGAGAGTCTCAGAGTTTCTTTTACAGAGTGTACTTATCAAATGTTCTAAAATACTCAGATTTAATGTTAGATAAAATAGATATGTCTGAAGTTTCATTCTGGTGAAGTTTAATTAAACAGTTCAGATCTATATTTTCTCCCCCTTTTTTGTCATAAGCAAAAAGTAAAAACTTTGAAAAGACAAATAAAAGGAAACAGTAAATGAGATAAGTCAAGTGGAGAAAACTTTGAAACATTCATTCAATTCAGTTCAGAGCAAGAGTACACACATTAGAAGATATTCAAAATACATAAGCAAACATCAGAATGAAAAAAAATGAAAAACTAAGAGTGTTTTGACAAAAGCATCTTCAACAGATCCGTGATCTCAGAAGAGGACTGTTCTTGTTTTGACATCCACTTAGCCATTGTTTCATTCTTCTGATCCTGTTGAGACATCCACTGAGTCATGTCTTAAGACTTCTTATCCTGTTTAGCCATCCATGACTTGATTTCTGATTGACCAGCTTCCAGAACTGTAATCTTATCCTCAAGATCTGGATGTTCTTTCTTAATCTCAGATGAAAAAGGTGGAACAGTTTCTGAGTCTTGAACAGAGTCAATTTCCATAGGGGCTTTAGAGCTTGGAGCAGTAGAGCCAGAAGGATGTTCTATCAGAGTCATGGCCAAAGGGTTGTCTTCAGATGCAGATTCAGTATTCTCTTCTGATGATGGAGGAGCATCTGTAAGAAGCAGTGGTCCAAATCTCTTGACAGTCCAGAACAGACTTCTTGCAGCTTCAGCAAATTTGAGCTTCGCATCATCATAACATATGTTCTTCAGATTTGATGCTACAGTGTTGAATCTGTTGATGAATCCATTCCAGATGATATCAGATTCTGTTGCATCCATTGTTGCTGAACACTTCCTCTGTACAGTACCTAAATACATCTGTATTTCTTGCAAAAACATGTAAATAAATGATCAACATTTAGTCTAGGTCTGGGGTGTAACAGAGTCTCCAAGGTAATTGGCTTTGGTTGGGGAGTAGGTGGAAATATGGATTTGTGAATGGAGATCAGAGGAGGAGGGTAGTAGGGTATGAAAGGAATTTCAGGGGATTTGTCAGGTTTTCATCTGTTTAAGGCATTCAACAGATTTGGTTTTGCTTTGGTGTGATAGGAAACCACATCAAAGGGTTTATTAGAGTAAGGTTGGAAAGCAGATTTTGTAGGTTTATAAGAAGCAGCAGGTTTATCAGATGAAGCAGGTTTAGCAGAAGTAACAGCTTTTGCAGATTTAGCAGAGTATGATATTGTATCTAATGAACCTACTTCTGACATTGATTTAATATAAGTTAGAAGCACAGATGGTAGAATGATTGTAAGTTTGGGTTTGAAAGGAGTGATAGGGTCAGATGGTTCAACTCTGTCATAAAAATCTTTGAGTTTGAAGCCATAGGAAAGGTTGTGAAGATAAGATGAGAATTGTTCACACGAGGCAGGAGTTACAGATGTTCTTGGTGTAGATTTTGGGATAGGATTTGGAATGAGGATTTCAGATGATGGTTTAGGTGTGGGAGTAGGATCTGGAATAAGAACTTCAGAAGATACAGGGGGTTCTGGTTGGTTTACCTCAGAATCTTTGTGAGAGGGGGATATCAGAAAATCTGGGTGTATATCAGATTCTGAGGAATTGGATGATGTGGTTGGTGTGCAAGAGGTAGAAGACACTTGAAAGACAGTTTTCAGAGGTGTAACATCAAGAACTTCTGTCTCAGGGATGTTGGTTCTAGATGGGTTGGTTGATTCTGAAGGATTTTCAGAAGGTTTTGATGAGAGTTCAAATGTAGGTGGTTCTGATGTGGGTGGATTAGATGTTACTTTTATAGGTTCAGAAGTAACTGGTACATATGCAGTGGATTCAGATGTATTGGATGGTGGATTTTCTGATTGTGGTTGTTTCTCTTGTTGTTGTGTTTGAGGTTCAGATGATTTTTGTTGTTGATGTTCAGAGACTTTTTCTTGTAGAGGTTCAGATTGTTTTTCTGGTTGTTTTTCTTGTGGTTGTTGTTGTTGTTGTTGTTGTTGTTCAGAAGACTTTTCTTTGAGTTGTTCAGATGGTTTTTCTGGTTGTTGTTCTGATTGTGGTTTTTGTGGTGCAGATGGTTTTGTTGGTATTTCTGGTTGTGGAGTCTGAATTGGTGGTTTTGTTGTTGTTGATTTTGGTACAGATGATTGTTTTACAGGTGAGATTGAAATAGGATTAGATGATTTTTGTGGGGATGGAATAGATACATGAGGTGGAGCAGTAACATATTGTTTTTGTGTAGGAGGTGGTTTTGGAATAGACTTAAAAGTTGAATCATTTATAACAATAGTATTTGCAGAAGATACAGAAGATTTGGTACCTTTAATATTGATGCGTTTAGCAGGAACAGAAGGAGTGTCTCCAGATTCTTTCCTCTTTAGCAGCTTCTGAGGCTTCTCAGCAACCTTGGGCTTCTTCTGAACAGGTGCAGCTTCTGCTTCTGAGTGACTTCTTTTTCTTGGTGTCTCTTCTACTACAACAGGCAATGGTTCCCTTGCTCTCTTTATAATATCTGCAGGAATAGGCTTTCCTTCTGCCTTGCAATCATCAATATATCTTACTACAATTTCCCTTGGTTCTTCAACATAGAACAGAGGGCCATCTACTGGGATTCTCTTCTGACTAAGTTCAGTAATGTTCAGGTTCTTGGGTGTTGTTGTGAGTTCTTCTACTATTTTTAGTCTCTGAAGACTTTTGGCATTCAGAGGCTTTCCAAGAATGAATTCCAGTTCATCTGTGACTCCAGCAGCATACAGAGCAGTTACAAGTCCATTTTCTGTTAGAAGATCTGAGATTAACCTTCCAAAAGGAATCCAAGTTCTGATCTTCTGACCTTTTTTTTCCACATATTCTCTAGAGGCATTTATATGATTCCATAGGTGCATAAACAGAATATATGGAAGATCTACCTTGGTGCTCTGACTTAAGCAATACATAAAGTAGAGTTGTTCATTATTGACATAGTCTGGAGAGTTTGTTGACTTTCTGTGATGAATGCATCCCATGAAAATCTTAGCCCAGATCTTGTAGTCAGGCTTCAGATCTTTGAACTTATTAGAAGCTTGTCCAACAGTCATCACTTCCTCATATACTTCATCCATATCTACATGCCCAGCTGGCAAGTGTGATACTCCATCTGTTTCCTCATATCCAATGAGTTTCCTGATCAGATCTTCTGTGATGATTATCTCTTTGCCCAGAACAGAAGATAAAATGAACTTAGGGTATACAGAAGGATGGATCCAGAATTCTTTCACTAGAAGAGGGTAAACTGGTCCAAAAAGTCTATCAAAATATTTCACCCATCCTTGAGCATCTATAATGGAACGAAACTCAAACCCATTCTCAGCCAGTGAATCAAATTCCACCATTGATTCACAGAGAACCTCCAATTTTTCAACAGGTGTTAGTAATGTTCTCTTTGGAGGCGTATATGGAGTCACACCCATATTTGCAGAAGTAACTGCAGCCATAGTTGATTGAAATTGTGCAGCAGTGCATGAAGAAGTTGCCATTGAAGATGAGTTTGTCAAACGCTTAGGGTTTTTGTGAAGAGAGAAGAGAAGACAGAAATGCATAAAAGGTTTGAGATGTGAAAAGTGTGAAAATGGTGAGAAAATATGTATTTGTACTCAAACACTTAGGCATACAAACAGTCAGAAGAAAGCACGTTCACATAAAGCACTTAATGAAAAGAATAAGAATCATTTCAAGCATTTATTGATTCTGACAATTTGGGGGGAAAATTAAGATTTTCACTATTTAAACTTCACCTCAAACGTCACTTCAGTAGTGTACACGCCACCTTTGCAGATTTGGAGTGACACGTGTTTGCTTGCATGTGCTTCTGAATTCTCTTGAGAAATGAAACGTTAACCAACGTTCAGATCCTCTGAGGATTGTTAGTTCAGAGTTTCACAAGAAAATAATTAAAGAAAATGAATAAGCAATCAGAAGAAATACTTCAGAGCATTAGGCATTTTTGCATCTGTAAAATTTGCTTCTGACAAATATCATTCTGGACAAAAATCCATACCAATATTTTTCAGAATAAATTTGAATCTATCTTCAACAAGGGGTTTTGTGAAAATGTCTGCCCATTGATGATCTGTATCAACAAAGGCCAAATTTATGATTCCATTCAGAATATAGTCTCTGATGAAATGATGCTTAATTTCTATATGTTTTGCCTTAGAGTGTAAAATGGGGTTTTTAGACAAACATATAGCAGAAGTATTATCACAGAAGATAGAAATGTTACTTTCAAATATCTGATAATCTTCTAGCTGACTTTTCATCCAGAGCATCTGCGTGCTACATCCAGCAGCAGCAATATATTCTGCCTCTGTGGTTGATAATGCAATTGTGGGTTGCTTCTTGCTGTACCAAGAGATTAGATTTCTTCCTAGAAATTGACAACTTCCAGAAGTACTTTTTCTTTCCACTCTGTCTCCAGCATAGTCAGCATCGCAGAATCCAACTAATTTGAAATCATCAGATTTTCTGTAACACAAACCCACATTAGAAGTACCTTTCAGATACCTTAGAATCCTCTTGACAGCTGTCAAGTGTGATTCTCTAGGATCTGATTGGAATCTAGCACACAAGCATACACTAAACAATATGTCAGGTCTAGAAGATGTTAAGTAAAGAAGAGATCATATCATACCTCTGTAGAGTTTCTGATCTACTTTCTTACTTACCTCTTCCTTGCCTAGTGAGCTAGTTGGATGCATGGGAGTCTTTGCCAGCTTACTATCAGTCATGTTAAATTTCTCCAGAAGTTCTTTAACATATTTGGTCTGATGTATGTAAGTGCACTCTGGAGTTTGGTTGACTTGAATTCCTAGAAAGAATCTCAGTTCTTCCATCATGCTCATTTCAAATTCTGCCTGCATACATTGAGCAAACTCCTTTCCCAGCATAGTATTGGTAGATCCAAATATTATATCATCCACATAAATTTGACAAATTAGAAGATCTTTCTTAAATGATTTACAAAAGAGTGTTGTGTCCACTTTGCCTCTGATGAAATTTGTCTTCAGAAGAAAATTGCTCAATCTCTCATACCAAGCTCTGGGAGCTTGTTTTAAACCATACAAAGATTTCTTTAATTTGAAAACATGATCTGGAAATTTTTCACTCTCAAAACCAGGAGGTTGGTGGACATAAACTTCTTCTTCTATAATACCATTTAGAAAGGCACTTTTAACATCCATCTGATACAGAGTAATGTTATTTTGTGCAGCAAATGAAATAAGAAGGCGTATAGATTCTAACCTTGCCACTGGAGCATAAGTTTCAGTATAATCAATACCTTCTTGTTGATTGTACCCTTGAGCAACAAGCCTTGCCTTATTTCTTTCAAATTCTCCTTTCTCATTAAGCTTATTTCTGAAGACCCATTTAGTTCCAATTATATTGAATCCTTTAGGTCTTTGAACTAGATCCCACACATCATTTCTGGTGAATTGATTTAACTCTTCTTGCATGACAATAATCCAATCATTGTCTTGCAGAGCTTCATCTACAGAAGTTGGTTCAATTATTGACACTAGTCCAAATAATAATGCTTCGGATGATCTAAGAAAGGATCTTGTTCTGATGGGATCATCCTTCTTTCCAATAATAACATTCTCTGGATGAGAAGCTTTGATTCTGGAAGATGATCCTTTAACAGTTGATTCTTCAGAAATGTTTAGATTGTTCATCTGAGAAGTTAAAGGAATAGCATATGGCATTGCTTCTGGTTCCTTCACTTGAGCTTTGTTTGCCTCTGGGACTTCAGAGTCTGTGAAGACTACTTCTCTATCTGCAGAGTTTTCAGACTGCTTTGACTTTTTACTGCCAAGCTTATCATCAAATCTAACATGAATAGATTCTTCCACAATCTGTGTCTTAGTGTTGTATACTCTGTAGCCTTTAGAGCGTTCAGAATATCCAAGCATGAAACACTTCTGTGCTTTGGAATCAAACTTGTTCAGATTTTCTTTAATATTTAACATATAGCAAATACATCCAAAAGGATGAAAATATGAAATGTTGGGCTTTCTGTTCTTCCACAGTTCATATGGAGTCTTTTCCAAAAGAGTTCTTACAGACACTCTGTTCTGAATGTAACAGTTTGTGTTGATTGCTTCTGCCCAAAAGTGTTTTTCCAGATTAGTCTCATTGATCATGGTTCTAGCCATTTCTTGCAGAGTTATGTTTTTCCTCTCTACAACCCCATTTTGTTGTGGAGTTCTAGGACAGGAAAAATCATGAGCAATGCCATTTTCATTAAAATATTTTTCAAAATATTTATTTTCAAATTCACCACCATGATCACTTCTGACTTTTTTAATTTTGAAATCTTTTTCATTCTAGACTTGCTTGCAGAAGTCAAAGAACATAGAATGTGACTCATCCTTGTGTTTTAAGAACTTTACCCATGTCCATCTACTATAATCATCAACTATGACTAATCCATACTTCTTGCCTCTGATGGATGCAGTTTTCACTGGTCCATACAGATCAATATGAAGTAATTCTAGTGGTCTGGAAGTAGAAACAACATTTTTTGATTTAAAAGATGATTTTGAAAACTTCCCTTTTTGGCATGCTTCACAAAGAGCATCTGAGGTGAACTTCAGATTAGGAAGTCCTCTGAAAAGATTAAGTTTATTAATCTGAGATATACATCTCATATTAATATGCCCCAATCTTCTGTGCCAGACCCATTGCTCTTCATTAACAGACAAGAGGCATTTAATATTCTGAACCTTAAGTTCTGAAAGATTTATTTTATAAATGTTGTTTTTCCTCTTTCCACTAAATAGGATAGAGCCATCCTTTTGACTAATATCTTTACAACATTTTTGATTAAAGGTAATATCATAACCATTGTCACTTAATTGACTTATGGACAATAAGTTATGCTTTAACCCTTCAACAAGTAAACCATTAGTAATAGAGGGAAGTTTACCATTTCCAATGGTGCCAGATCCAATGATCTTGCTCTTCTGGTTCCCTCCAAATTTCACATCACCTCCAGATCTAAGCTCCAGGCTTTGGAACATAGACCTTTCTCCTGTCATGTGTCGTGAGCATCCAGAGTCCAGGTACCATGATTGGCGTCCTGACCTTGCTGCTAAGAACATCTGCAACAGGAATTATTTTACTTTTAGGTACCCAGATCTTCTTGGGTCCTTTAGGGTTAGTTGTTCTGAAGGTTTGTCTAAACTTCTGTTTTTCAACATAAGGTTTATTCTGACTAGCCTTAGATTTAAACACATGAATATTCTTTTCAGAGTGTGTTTGTTCAATATCATTCAAGTGACCAAATTTAAAGTGGGAATATAAAGGAGTTTTCTTGATGATAATTTTATCAAGGGGTTTTGGATTTAAATCCTTTCCAGAGGAGGATTCATATCCAATTCCTTTTCTGTTATTTCTGCTAACTCCATGGATCATAGAAGCCATTTTGCTTCTATCTATGCTTTTAGCAAGAAACTTCTGAAAGCTATAATCATATTTTTCCAAAATATTTTTGCATTCAGATTCAGTTTCAGAATCAGAGTTTTGTTGAGCTAATTCAGAATCATTTTTCAATTTTAAGTTCTTTTCATTTAGCTCAGCTACTTCTGATTTGAGAATATTATTCTCAGATACAAGATTGCTTTGACGCTTCTTGTATTTGAGCTTAATATTGTTATAGCTTTTCAGAACTTCTGATAACACTTTGATAAGTTCTTCTTTAGTGAGTTTAGCCATTACCTCTTCAGCGTCAGAGTCAGATTCAGAGTCAGATTCAGATCCTGAAGTTCCTTCCTCCTGATCTTCTATGTCTGCCATCAAAGCTACATTGGCACATTCCTCTTCTGACTTAGATTCAGATTCAGATGTATCTGAATCATCCCAGGTGGCCATTAGAACCTTTTTCTTCTTATCAAATTTTCTTTTAGGCTTTTCTTTCAGCACCTTTGGACATTCATTTTTGTAATGTCCAGGTTCTTTACATTCATAACAGACAACCTCCTTTTTGCTAGATCTTCTGTGTCCAGAAGATTCTTTTCTTTGGTCAGGCTTCCTGAAGTTTATGAACTTCTTTCCTTTATGCTTCCAGAGTTTGTTTATTCTTCTGGACAACATGGATAGTTCATCTTCATCTTCAGATGAGGATTCTTCAGAGCTTTCCTCTATTACCTGCAATGCTTTAGCAGATTTATTAGATTTTAAAGCAACAAATTTACCTTTCTTTTGAGGTTCATCTTCCTCAAGTTCAATTTCATGACTTCTTAGTGAACTAATTAGTTCCTCCAAGGAGATCTTGTTTAGATCTTTAGCCATTTTCAGCGTAGTCACCATAGGTCTCCATCTGGTAGGTAAGCTTATGATAATCTTTTTCACATGATCAGCAGTAGAGTATCCTTTATCCAGAACCTTTAGTCCAGCTGTAAGTATTTGAAATCTGGAGAACATAGCTTCAACAGATTCAGAGTCTTCCATCTTGAAGGCTTCATACTTCTGGATTAGAGCCAGAGCCTTTGTTTCCTTGACTTGAGAGTTTCCCTCATGAGTCATCTTTAAGGACTCAAACATGTCAAATGCAGTTTCTCTATTTGTAATCTTTTCATACTCAGTGTGAGATATTGCATTTAACAAAATTGTTCTGGCCTTATGGTGATTTCTAAATTCCTTCTTCTGAGCATCTGTCATAGATTTTCTGTCTATTTTCTTGCCATTCCCATCAGTGGGATGAACATATCCATCTATGACCAGATCCCATAAATTAACATCATATCCAAGGAAAAAACTTTTAATCCTGTCTTTCCAATAATCAAATTTCTCCCCATCAAACATAGGGGGTTTGGTGCTGATTCTGTCCCTTTCTTCATATTTGTTGTTAGTGTTAGACATTGTATTATCAGCCATAATAACAACCAAATACATATCAATGTTTTTCTCACTGGATCTTTACTGTCACTGTGAAGTGGTAGCACACACAGAACCGGAGCTCTGATGCCAACGGAAGGTGAGAAAATACTTAGAAGGGGGGTTGAATAAGTATGAAGATAAAAACTTAGAAATAAAAACTCAAGTATTTTTATCCTGGTTCGTTGAACGCAACTACTCCAGTCCACCCTTCCTAGAGTGATTTGCCTTTCTCAATCAAGGACTTAATCCATTATTTAATCAACTGATTATAATAGTAAGCACTAAGAACAAATGTTCAAAGTCTTCTCAAGAACTACTGATCCTAATTGGATCTTCTTAAGGTTTACAATCAAATGTAATACAAATACAAGTGTTTAAATTTCTTCTAAAACTCTTTATCACAACTGTGATTTTTCACTCAAATATTAAGAACAAAGGAATTAATTCTTAGAAAGAATATGAATAGTATGAGAGCTTTGAATGTTGATTTCTTTCATATAAAACTTCAAGTCAAGAAGATGGGTGAAAACTTGCTTTTATAGGCAGTTGATCCAAGAGAGCTTCACGTTGAGAAGAGTGTCCAAAAGGTCTGAGCCTTTTTGTCTTCACATCAAGTGACCTTTCCTAGAAGAAGAAAGCACAGAGAAATCGTTTTTGTCTGTGTTCTTGTGTCTAGCATAAATAAGGAAAGAGTCATTTGAATTATTCCAACGGATATAATCCTTGAATAATTCTTCTTCAATTTTCAGCAAGTTCCATCAGAGTCTAAATTTATCAGAGCCTTCTGATGTTGATCAGAGTTTTGCTGAATCAGAGTCTTCTGTAGCAGGTGTGCTTTTAGCGTGTTTAAGATCAGAGCATATTTGAGTCAGATCCTCAGTACTGGCAGCTTTAGTACTTTCAGAATCTTCTGTAGTAACTATGCTTTGAAAACTCTTCATACAGAATTCTTCTTTGGTTCAGATGCTTCTGACTTGCTTCAGATTCTTCTGGAGCTTCTGCTTCAGATCCTTCTGAAGCTTCTGCTTCAGAATCTTCTGGAGGCTACGCTCAGGATCTTCTGTTGGCAGCAATCAGAATCTTCTAATGGATGCATCTGGCGCTTCAGAGTCTAGCAAATTTCTTATGTTCAGTTCTGATTTGCTTCTGGAGTAATAATTATTTTGATATCTGCAGCAAACACTCTCAAGCAAATTTTAGAGTATATAATTCTTAATTACAAAATTTCATAATAGTTATCATCAAAACATAGAGATATTATTAAGAACCAATCTGTGTTCTAACAATTGTTAATGGTGATTGCTGAAGCAGAAAATAGAGCACAAAAATGTACCTAATGTCAGGTACAATCGCTTGAAATAATGATAGTGACTACACGAGAAGATGCAGAATGCACCGATTAATGCTACCTTAACTTCGGATGTTCAACGCACATGACAGAAAGGAAGATTGGTTTATTAAGATCAATCAAGCTTTAAACAACATGGTGAAATTCGCAGATGATAACACACTTGCAGTATAGGGTATTGGTGACGTATCAATCAAGAGGAAGAATGGTGAACATTCCTTGATTAAAGGTTATATATATATATATATAGATATATATGTATATGTATATGTATATATATATATATATATATATATATATATATATATATATATATATATATATATATATATATATATATATATATATATATATATATATATATATATATATATATATATATATATATATATATATATATATATATATATATATATATATATATATCATGGGAATCAAATGTGATCTTTTAAGCAATGGTCAATTTCTTGAAAGGAATTACAAGATTCACATGGAAAACAAAGTGCTGAAAGTTATGGATGCAAATGAGAGTTTGATCCTAAAGGCCCTATGGCTCAAAACAGAACTTCAAATTTGAATTGAAAGTAATTCAGCATAAGTGTCTCGCAACGGCTGCTAGTAAAAAAGAATGGATATGGAACTATAGTTTTGAAAATTTGAATTTCAAGGACCTTAATGCTATGCAAGAAAATAATATGATTATGGGGATGCCATCGGTAAATATGTCAAACAAAGTATGTGAAGAGTGTGCGCAGGCCATGCAACACTGAGGCGAGTATAATGAAGATGCAGGATGCAGAACCAACATTACTACAAAATACGCCTTCGGTAACAATAATTCTACTACAGTTATGAATTCCACCGTTGTAATATCGCAAACTAGATGCGCCTGATATATTTTTTATTTTTTGAAAGTTATTTAATAATGCTTGATATAAACAACCATGGTGGTAAAGTAATAGTTACAAGCTTCAAAACCTAGCAACTACATTTTTTTTATTTTTCCTATTACAAAAAGCGTGTGTCACTTAAGTTCAGAAATAAATAAAAAATTGAACATTATTTAACCACAGTTTTAGTCTTCAACTGTTGTAATAATATCTACATTTCAGTGTGGTTGTAAATATTAACTATGATTAAAGTTTTTCTTGATAAATTTAAAACAAAACAATTCATTATTTCCTTCATAACATGCCATAAGCAAACTAGCGAACCAGAGACGACAATGATAGCGATAGCAAAATCTTCATCCACAATCTTCGTTCATTTGAATCTTCATTCTTAATAATCTTCATTCTTGGTTTCTTCGAAGTACGGTATGTTTCGTGCAAACTTCACTCTTTTCCTCATCTTCGTAATTCTTAATAATCTTCACCATCTTCATTCTTGTTTGATTTTGTGGTCTATTTCTTGTAAAGCTCATATGCTTTATCTATATGCTTAAGATTTAGAGTTCTATTATTGTATGAATATGCTTTATGTTTTGTTGTTGGATTTTGTGGTCTGTTTCTTGCAAAGTTCTCATGCTTTATCCATATGCTTAAGATTTAGAGTTGTATTATTGTACAAAATATACTTTAGTTTTTCGACATGTTTTAGGTTTAGATTTTGTTATGTCATTCATAATATTGTTTTGATATAAAATTCAGAATTTATTATAGATCGTAGTTGGATGAAAGCTGATATATTAGGTTTGGTATATGGGATTGAGAAAGGAGTTCTTGAATTCCTTGAATACGCTGATCAAAATCTTCCTGACAATAATGATATCCTTTAGTGTCCTTTTGTTAATGGCAAGAACATAAATAAAGGTACAAAGGATGAGATATTCCACCACTTATGTTGTGATGGTATATGTCAAAGTTATATAATATGGATGTGGCATGGTGAGGTGGAAAAAAATCAAAACCCTACGTCATAAAGTCACGAAGTTGATGAAGATGAATATATGGATGACCGTATAGAAGATATATTATGTGATATTAGAGAATCTTCTTTTAAAAAGTCTTATATTTATGATACTTTGTGTAGTGATAAGGACACCCCTTTATATAAGGGGTGCACAAGTTTTACACGATTATCTGCGGTTTTAAAATTGTTTAATCTGAAAGCAAAAAATGGGTTGTCGGATAAAAATTTCACGAAATTGCTTCATTTGCTAAAACAAATGCTACCAAAAGATAAAAATTTGCCTGATCGTTGTCATGATGCCAAGAAGATATTTTGTCCAATGGGTTTGGAGTATATCAAAATACATGAATTCCCTAATGACTACATATTATACAAGAAAGAGTGTGAAAATTTTGATCAATGTCCGGAATGTGGGGTGTCGCGTTACAAGCTGAAGGACAACAATGGTGATGACAATGACAATGACAATGTTAGTAGGAAAAGGCCTCATCCTAAAGTGTTATGGTACTTACCAATAATTTCAAGATTCAAGAGACTTTTTGCAAATGCGGATGATGCAAAGAATATTAGATGGCATGCAAATGAAAGAAAATATGACAAAAACATACGCCATGTAGCTGATTCTTTGCAATGGAAGAAAATTGATTTGTTGTTTCCAGATTTTGAAACTGAGCCAAGAAACCCTAGGCTTGAGCTTGCCACTGATGGAATGAACCCCTTTGGTAATATGAGTACTAACCATTCTTTGTAGGATGTTCTTCTAACGATTTATAACTTATATCCTTGGTTGTGCGTGAAGCGTAAGTATATGTTGTTAAGTATGATGATTTATGGACCACGAGAACCTAGAAACAACATAGATGTTTATCTAAGTCCATTAATTGAAGATCTAATACTTTTGTGGGAGGAAGGCGTTAAAGTTGATGATGCATATTCTGGTGAAAAGTTTAAGATGTGTGCAATGTTATTTTGCACAATCAACGACTTTCATGCATATGGTAATTTGGCCGAATATAGTGTCAAAGGATACAAAGCGTGTCCTATTTGTGAATCGGATACATGTTATCACCAACTTGAGTTTGGAAAAAATACTATTTACCTTGGGCATCAGAAATTTCTAAAACCCAATTATTCTTATCGTAGATTACGGAAGTCTTTTAATGGAGGTTATCAATGACAGAAACACATTAATGTTTTCCTTGAAAAGATAGAAAAAGAAAAAGGGCAAGTTGTTGAGAAAATTATATGGAAAAAAGAGGTATGTGTTTTTTGATCTTCCATTTTGGTCAAGTCTCGATGTATGACATTGTCTTGATGTGATGCATGTTTAGAAAAATGTGTGTGATGGTTTGATTGAAACACTTCTAAACATTCTAGATAATACTAAAGATAGTAAGCAATCTCGTATCGATATGGAGGGGTGATGGGTATATGAAAACAATTGGCTCCAATAGAAAAAGGGAAAAAAACTTATCTGCCTCCGGCTTGTTACACTCTTGTTAGCTCACAAATTTGACACCTACATTAAATTAAAGTGTTTGCGTGAGATATTGAATTCTCGAGGTAATATGGAAGAGCCTTCGAGTGGGTCTTGGCCATAAATGAAATTGAAGGCATTCACATAAGGAAGGAAGAATTTTTGGGACTTAGAAAATATTTCTAAGATTAGATATGTCACCTTCGACCGAGAATGCTGGCCAAATACTAGTAGAATTTGAAATTCAAATAAGGGAGGGAGTAGTTATACTTTCTCATTTTTGAACGAGACAAGTGGTTCACATCCAAGAAGCAACTACATGCAGCACGACACTTGTTAGGGGCTGATCATTTTAGGAAGTTCACAGCAATTAATTGTATTATTATAAATATGGGTTCTAGCAACAAAATTCAATGTGTTGTAATTTACTATTGTACAAGTCACTCCAAATTTACTCAAAGTATTTAAGTGTAGAGAAAAGAGTTTTGGGAGAATGTACATAATTTAAAAACATGATTCTATATTTTAATGGAACTTACTTTTGCTTTATCTTAGAAGAATTTATCTTATACTTCCTTGCAATTTACGTCTTTTTGGCATTATGCTTTATTTTGTTTAAGTGTTTTTAAAAGCTCTTTACTTTGTTTCTTTCAATTTCATGTCCTTTCATCTCTATCGAACCTTAAACTTACATTAACCTTTTTCTCATAAACAGTGTCAAAGTGTTTAGTTCTTTAGTATTTTCTTTAAAGTAAAATTTAGCACATGTCCTAGGATCAATCTGATCGATCCTGTGAGTCACCAAAGTTAGATTTGGAAGATCAGCGGTTGTTTTCCAATTTTCACGGGAAACAGATTGGCACGATCAGTGGGACTGTGCTAAAATTTATGAAGTTTTTGTAAGAGTTTGTGAAACTACAGTTGTTATTATTGTTTTTGATAAAATTTCATTGCATGTTATTAAGAAGTAGTAAGATAGCCGCTACAAACGAAGAAATACCAAGGGAAAACTACACTAGAGAAATGGCGACAGATGTTAATAATCCAAATAACCCAAACCTTCGAGGGGATGGCTCTAATCCCCAGCCTACTAACACTAATCCTCGTGATGTGTCTAGGAATGATGTAGTTCCACCCTCAGTCCCTTCGACAAGAGAGCAGATAACGCCTCTTGTTAGGCCTGAACCAATGCCATTAGTGTTGGGGTCAGGGTCGACAGGCATAAGAGCCTACACCCAACCCATTTTAGAGTATGTTGGGCCTCAAGCGTCCAATCCCCAAACTCCGCCAGAAGGAACTTCGACGGCTAGACATTTTTTCCCTCCAGGGTTTTCACAACCATTACCAAGAAACCCACCATATGGAATGCCAACGACAGTAATACAAGGCTTCCAAAATGCTCCCTCAGTATTCTCAAAGAATGTGATGGCTTCGCCATAACAAGGATCGGGATCTAGGATAAATGTTGGTCGAAACAGTCAAAGTGTAGGTGTGGGGTACTCTACTCAGAGCCCTTATCTGACCAATACTTCAATAGCTTGTTTGAGACAGCAAATGGATGAGAGCAACCTACAAATGGTGCAAACCTTATCCTAAACTATGGGGGAAATCTTCCAACCCTTGATCTAGAATACTACTCAGACTAACCAATATTTAGCAGTGCAATTAGCACGACTGATAGAATTTATGGGTGTACTAGCCGTTGGCAGAACCACAACCATGGTGGAAAACATTCCACGACAGGACTTAGGGAACGTACCTAAGGCTAATCCAAAAAATCAGGGGAGGATCGAACCTCCTAGACTCGAGCCTCTTAGGGTCGAACCACATAGGGTCCAAGCACCAATCCCGGTAGAGAGAGAGCCAGAAGTGATTATGGTGAATCGAAACCAAGATGCAGACCATGTCATACAACAGGTTCAATGTAACAACGTGGCCGTCAATAACAACTTAGCAGCCATGGTCGAAAGGATAATGGCTCGAAATGGGGTAAACTCCGGTTTTACTAGGCCAAATTATACGTCACCAATAGTAGATTATATTCTCCAGCCAGAATTACCTCCAAGGACAAAGGTGCCAAAGTTTACCATGCTTTCAGGAGATACGACGAAATCTACTATTGAACACGTTGCCCAGTATATGATCGAAGTCAGAGAGATTATCAATGATGAAAGCCTCAAGATAAAGTACTTTCCAAGCTCTCTCACTAAAAATGCCTTCACTTGGTTTACAACCTACCCCCTAACTCATTTTGCAATTGGACCCAGTTGGAACGTTTATTTCATGAACAGTTCTATATGGGGCAAACTAAGATTAGTTTGAAGGAATTGGCTAGTATAAAACGGAATTTTTCTGAGCCAGGTGAAGATTATCTAAATAGGTTTCGACTACTCAAGGCTAGGTGTTTTACTCAAGTACCTGAACACGAGTTAGTCGAAATGGCCGCTGGTGGCCTTGATTACTCTATTAGGAAGAAACTAGATACTCAGTATCTGAGAGATATGGCCTAACTAGCTGATAGGGTTGACAGCTAGAGCGTCTTAAAGATGAAAAGGCCAAATTTAATAAGAGTAAGAAGCTAGCTTATGTCGAATATAATGAAAATATCGAAGGTGCTCATGATGAATCATTATATTTAGACGAGAATGAAATATATGTTGCTGAATTAAAGCAGGGTCCTCCATACGCTTGTAAAATGTTAGCTCCCCCAAATGAAAAACTTTTTGTCGAATCTGAAAAGAGTGACAAGTTTCCAAAGAAAACATATACTTTCGATATCACTAAATATGACGAAATTTTTGGTTTGTTAGTTAAAGATGGACAAATGATAGTGGTTGTTGGCGATAAAGTGCCACCTTTAAAACAAAGAAAAAAGAGAGGATTTTGTAAATACCATAATTTTTTGGGTCATAAAACGTCTCAATGTTTTTCTTTTCAGGGATTTGGTTCAGAATGTTATCCAAGAGGGAAAATTGAAGTTTGGAGAGAAAAGCAATAGCCAGATGAAAATTGACACTGATCCACTGCAAGCGGTGGATGCCCACTATGCTGAGCCCATAGAAGCACATATGGTCAAAGTTGTTGATGGCTTTGACTTTTCAATTGATATGGTGGAAATCACTGAGGATTTTGCCAATAAAACCGTGTTGGCCAAGGTCACTATAAGCCTTGAAAAAAATACCTCAAGAACACTCATGAGTGACGCTGCTGAAGGCCTTGACAAAATTGTTGATAACTCGAGTGATGGGGACACAGAAAGTTCCAACCTGATGCTGGTAACCAAAGAATCTGCAGATGGTTTTACTAGGGTGGATAAGGTTGCTGAAGGCCTTGAGTTGGACCTCCGCAGGCTGAACCTAAGTAATGACATCGACGTGGATGTGAATATGGTCAAAATAACACAACATGAGACCATGGAAGGTGACTAGTTAAGTTTCCAAGAGGAGCACAATAAAATGGCATATCCAAGACATTAGGAGACCATTGTCGAATTCCTCCATCGCTGCCAAAAGAAAGGGTCTGGTGTCATGATGTGCCCCAAATATAGTGCAATCTTTAATCAGAAGGCTGTCTAGAAGCTCGAGGGGATGCGAAAGACGAAACAAAAATGGGATAGGCCCAATTATGGTCCTCGAAGCAGTGATCCAAGAAAATCTGAGCCTAATACTAGAGCGCCAAGGGCAAAGCCTGCCACCTTTAAGCCATTTGCCGAAATTTCTAACAGCAAATGGTTCAGGCCTAATGAGGACAGACAAAAGGGACAGCAGAAGTGGAAGAACTTCGAAGTCAACCATGGTTCATATATCACTTATCGCAAAGAGTTCCTATCCTCCAAGATTGCACATATCTCTGAGAATTACAAAGGGAAGAACCCGATGTCACGATCTCAGTGGAGGAGGGAGCAAAAAAGGAGGAAGGCCCTTAGGGAGGCCTCATCAAAGAATCAGGGAGAATCCAACACTAATGTCCCTACTGAAAACAAATGGGGTTAACTCTAGATCACTGAGAAAATGCCTGTGGGGCAAAAATTGTTCCCCTCTCAAGAGGTTGAACATAAAAGGACGGTCGAGGATGATGAAGAGATGACAGATAACTTCAATTCTAACTCTGACGCCTCTTTGGATATCCTGGTCAATGTGGTATCTATAATGGCCAGGGATTTCAGCAAACTCACAGAGGTCGAGAACCTGGATGCCTACACTGAGGCAAAAATGGTGGCACACAAGCCTGTGTGCTACTATGTCATGAACAACGGTTGCATAGAAGAACAAAATTCCTTCTTCGAGCAACCTACGAAGGCAATGAAAAGTCACCTCAAGCCTCTCTACATCACTGGAAAAGGTAGAGAACATGCCAGTAAACAAAATTCTGGTGGATTGTGGCGTGACGGTAAATCTGATGCCACACTTCTTGCTGAATAAAATTGGCAAATATGACACTGATACAGAGCCATATAATATGGTCCTGTCAAATTACGAAGGGAAGGTTGACTCTACAATGGGTGTAATACAGGTGGACCTAACAGTTGGAATAATCACAAGACCCACCATCTTAATGGTGGTGGAAACAAAGACTAATTATAATCTGCTTTTGGGACGAGAATGGATACATGGCGTTGGTGCAGTGCCATCTTCGATGCATCAACGAATTATTGTTTGGAGGCCATACGGCATAGTGGAGAAAATCGAAGCGGATCAAGGGTACTTCAAAGCACTTATAAATCATGTCGACCGAAGACAGTTCGATAAACATCTGGCTAACATTGCCCCTTGTGCCCCAGCAGATTTTGAATTTGTCCCAGATGATGAGACATTATGTTCATTATACTTACACCCTGGCGACGGTTTCCGATGGGATAAGAAAGTTCCAAGAGATAGGCTTTCATACCTTGGCAACCAGAAAATCCAGAGAGAAACCGGGAACCCCGAGCCAAGAAGTCACCAACAACTCAGCAGCATTCATATGCAAGGCTTTGGCTAAGTCCTCCAGCTTGGGCTCAGCAGCAGAGTGAATAAAGGGAACCTTGTTCTGCACGGGAAGCTCAGTAAACTCCACATACTCCTCAATGGTAGGTCCTAGAATGAAGTCAGCAAAAGTAAAGCATCTCAATGCGGGGTCATAGAACTGCATCAAGGTGTATAGCCCGTTCATCTCATCAGCCGTGGGCTTGCAGACTAATCTCAGTAATCTCCCATGACTCATTCTGAAGTTTCTCCTAACCTCCTCATCAGCAAGAGATATCAGACCAAGCAAAGAAGTAATATCAGGTGAAGGCAGCTTATACGCAACTGTCTTCCTCAAACCAGCCATAATCAATACTCAGAAGTCTGGGCACTAGAACCGGGGAATATGCAAATGCACCTGCAGCACAGACACACGTTAGTGAAATGCAAGTGGTAATGGGTATGCAGGCAATGCAATGCAAGTAACATGCAACAGGGACCAAAGCTGTAGCTGAATAGCCTGAACCCAATCAAGAAAGGTCTCAGATAGACCATCCAGAAGTCATCAAACCCTGGTCTCAGATAGACCTAAAACAAAGCTCCAATACTGGTCTCTGACAGACCTCAAACCATAACTCTCACTGGTCTCTGGCAGACCTCAAATCACATCTCCAATTGGTCTCTGACAGACCTCAGAACACTCCAACTGGTCTCTGACAGACCTCAGAACACATCTCCAAATGGTCTCTGACAGACCTCCTAACTCTCCATAAATACCCAGGATCTCTGATCAAGAAATAACCGGTAGTCTGAAGGTCTAGTTACCTGCATAACCCCCAAACCCTCTCACAGGTGGATGTCCTGGTAACTGACAAAGGTATGGCATCCTATGCGGTCGTCGGCGTCACAGACTTTCAGGGTTGATGATACGATTCCCAGAAGGAGTGGCATCATCAAATCCTGAAGAGGCCTCACTTAGCCAACTTCCAAATGATCGGTTCCCGGAGTCGACAATTCAGCTGACCAACAACCCCTTCGACCCAAAGGGTAGAAAAGGAAGCCAACCAGAAGAACCTCGTCCGAGTGTAGATTTCATGAGACACTAATGCAAGCAAAGCCGGCACGCGCCCACTACTTTCTACTCTAATTCTAGGTGCACTCAAGCCCAGGTCCGGCTTCTCACTCAATATCAGAACACCCATCACACCCCAATACAGCAATAATAAACAATATATATAATGCTGAAAATAAAGGTCAGAAATATAAATCCATACAAAATCCTCGACGGGAAAGCAAGCGTTAGGATTGACTCTCTTAAGGGACGTTGGATCCCAAATGCATAAGAACCGTCGCAGTCCTTAGCAGCCAGGGGACGTTGGATCCCCAGCAGAGTCGCCAGCTGTCGCTACTGCGAAAATCGGCGCCGGCTAAACAGAAGAGTCTCCACCGTGCGTTATTTATCCCACGGGAGGGAAAGGAAACGCTCAGAGTAAACCTCGCACAACACGGGAAAGGTATGGTTGTCGCAACCAAAACCTGGATTCGGGAGTCGGTTACGCAAGGGGAAGGTATTAGCACCCCTCACGTCCGTCGTACTCGACGGGATCCACGCTTGTCTTCGGGTATGGATTGTTATTCTATCTAAACTATAGGTCAAGGGTTAAAACAGAAAATAAAATGAAAATAGAAATGACTCGGCAAAGTATCGCACTTTATGCCTACGTATTCCCGCCTGGAACGAGAAATCAGAGTCAACGTAGTTCGCCTACCTACGGGAAAGGAGGGGAAGGTTGCTCGCTAGGATATCGCATCCTATGCCTACGTACTTTCACACGGCATGAAAGATCAGAGCAAACGTAGTTCGGGCCACGTACGACACAAGCTTGTCTTGGTTGATTTTATTCCTTCTGAAAAAGGTTTTCTTGATTGACAGTCCAAGCGGACAAAAATGACGTCTTGATGAGTTCACATTCTTTTACGGAAGAAGTGTCTTTTATTGAGTTTGAAATCTTTACGTGTTTTTCTGTTTGTTTTGAGGAAGAAGAGACAGAACTCTAACCTATGGTTGCGAAGGGAAACAAACTAACCTAATGTTATCATGCATGGGTTAAGACCTAGTGTCTATCATGCTCCTCTCTTGCACAGAGAGAAACAGAGATCCTACGGGATAGGCAAAGACAGAAACAATAACAGATATAATAAAGCAGTAAAATGCATGGATGCAACAGTACAAGCGAGGCAAGGGAGTCCCACTCAACCTCGAACCTAGAAAACAATAGGCAAAAGTGAACAGACTTCACTTTCAACCCAGCAGGGTAAACAGCAAACAATACAGTCCAGGAAACCAATCAATACATTAGGAAATGAAATACAGCAAAAACATCAACAACATCAGCAGCTCTGAATCAACATCTGGCTTCAAGTAATCTACCATCAGTTACAGGCTTCAACAAGCATTAATCTCCATCTTCATGGCCTTCAGGCAAGGGCTTTGATCATCAGTCTCCTATAAGCAATGGCCTTTCTTCAAGTCTCCAATCTTCAGGGATGAACATCAGTCAACAAGAGGAGATGAGTGTTAAACAGTAAACTACCTACCAAGGGTGGCTCATTAACTGTTAACATTATGCAGACAGGTTTCTCTCAAAAGTTCTATCTTCCAAATACTTTCACTGATCCTTCCAAAGGAAGGAGGTGGATATTTGAAAGAGACTTTGAATCATGGAGAAAGGATAGAGGCAAACAAAGCCATCTATGTTTGAGAAGCAAGCTTTCTAATCTAGAGCTCTGCCTAGCTCCTAAACCCTAGTCTCCTCAGCAGCTGCTAGCAAGAAACTCCTTTCCAACTCTGGCAGTTGCTCTTCAATCTCTGGATCACCAATGGCCTTCATCTCCCCAAATCTTCAGCTCTCCCAAGTCCCCAGACAACCCCAATACCCATACAAGCAAGCAATAATCCCCAGAGGGCACACCACACCAGTCAATCAGATATACAGCATATCAATAGCAGTAGGGGAATCCTGACTTTTTCTAAGGGATCTAACAACTACCCATAGCCCCTATAGTCCCATAACTAAACTAGTCAAGCCCTAAGTCCTAAGGGAGAAGAATCAAATCTCCTAAGTCATCACCTAAAACCCTAGTTTTATTCATGTTATTCACACTTACACTAAGCACCTAAATTTAATTTCTAAAAATGGGAACTAAATTGAATCTACATGTTCAATGTCTAACCTAAACAACCTAAAAAGAATGGATGAAAAATATGAAAGTATCTAATAGAACAAAAATTAACAAAATCATGTATGAAATGAAACCATTTAAAATGTTATTTATTTAGAAAATATGGGAAAAATATCAAATAAAAAATAAAATGCCATTTTTATTTTTTTATAATTTTCTAGACATCCTAAAGAAAAATATGCAAAAAGAATGAATTAAAAATGATGATTTTGCTATTTATTATGAATTTTATAAGATGCATGAAAAATATAAAGAAATTAAAAAATAAAATACCAAGAAATAACCAGAGGGGGTGAAAATAGCAAACAATCCATGTTCAGCGCGTTGGGCTTATTAAATTGGGGGGTGCGAATAGCTCTCTGAGCCCAATCCCCCCAATTAGTGAAACGGTGCGTTTTAAGTTTTGAATTTTCCCACCAGATTGAAGTTTTAATCGTGGCCATTGGATACTTTCCCCAGGTCAAAAGTCCAACCTCCATCGGACGGCTCCCAACCCTTCTTCAACCTCCATCACTTAGGGTTTCAGAAACCCTCCATGCACGATTCCATCTTCAAGCGTTCAGTTCTCCCTCATCTCCTCATGAAAACCAAAACTACAAACACCAAACTTGCTTCATTTTCCACGTAGAATGCAACCACATCATCAGTTTTTGTTAAACTTCACCCAATCATTAAACACGATAGCTTCCCTTCCATGGCTGCCTCAATTCTGACCTTCACTAAACCCTAATCTCTTGCTAACAGAACATTAATCAAGCATCACTGATCATGCTACACTAATCCAAATGAGCCACCACTCATTAATCTCCTAGTTATGGCTCCAAACAGTTTCATGGCTCATGCAAGAATCTTCACCAATTCACACTAAAAGCTTCAGGATTACTCCTCTAACCACCTAGGTCACTATTATCCTAACAAACCTATGTCATGCTAACTACATCAAGCCAATTTGAATGGAGAACATACCTGGTATAATTTGGAAAACAGAATGGTGAATCCTTCACCTCGAGCTCAGCAATGGCTTAAACCTGATCAATGTGCTTGGATCTTGATACTGTATGCATCTACTCTTGCCCAAACACTCTGAATTCTTGTAATGGATTCTTCTTGCACTTTTGAGCATGGACTTACAACACACGAATTTGGAACTATTTCCACTGGATCTTGCTTGAAACTGGTTATATGATGATTGTAGAGAATGATGGGATCAAGAATTTTGCAAAATGATCAAGATTTGAAGGAGTTTGAGTAGTTTATGCAATAATGAGAAAATGGATGAAAATGGAGATTTTGGAAAAATGGGAGCACCAACCCTTGCATGAATCAGCTTGCATGAATATATAGGTGATGTAGGAACCTCCTAGAACATTGGAGAAATTTCCTTTACACTTTTCCCTTTCAATTTGGATTATGTTACTTTCAATTCAAGCAACCATGGATAACTCACAAATTATGACCTAAGCTCAAAATTCCACTTTAGCCAATGTCTTTAAAATGCTTTTTCCATTCAAAATGACCTATAATTTTGCATCATTTGGCCAAGATATGAAAAATATCATTTTTAAGCCATTTTTCTTCATTAAATTCACCAATTTTGAAACCTTATGCTATGGACATTTCCAATCTCTCATGGTCACTTTTCTAGACTCAAAATGTCATTTGGAGCAAGTTTGATGTTGTAAGTGTTTCCATTTGAGGCCTCCTTGTATGAGTTTTGGACATAGGTTAAAATGACCTGTAATTCACAAATGACCAAAATACCCTTTGCTTGCCAAGACCATAAGTTGAGTTCCACACATCATATGAAGGCATACTATACCATTCTAGAAATCTAAGACAATGAGGAACAATTCTTATGTTGACCAGAAATTCATTTGAAATCTCCTTGAGGGGTAAAAATTGCTTGGAAGTCAAGTCACTTTCACAGACAAAATTTCAGATACCTCAGATGACCTGTAACTTGCAAGGACCATAACTTGAGTTCTATAAATCTCCTTGATGTCTTCCACCACTAAAATTAAAGGTCTTGAGATCCTCTACAAGTTTCATGTTGGCCAAGGATCCATTTGAAGCTTGCATTTTGACTTATCTTGCTTGGAAATTTGACCTAAACTAGGGGATTTTACATAGAAACCCTAATTTAGAAACTCCTCTTCTCCTTGATTTCTCTTGATTTCTTCTTAGCATGATAACATATCCTTATTCTTCATGTCAAATGATGAACCCCACATCTCTCCAATAGCCCTTAATGCCTTTAAATCAATCAATTGACCTAGGGTTGACCTAGGGTTGACCCAGATGAAACCCTAGTTGACTGTCTTCAACTGCAATTCTTGTGGTCACCTCAACAACTTGTTTTCCTCTCCAAATGACTTTCTAAGCCTTCCAAGATGTCTAGATACTCCCCATGCTCTCAATTCACAGCTCACAACCCCCTTGTTGACCCTCAGATACCCTCAGATAGGGGATAGACTCAAGGCTTGATCTGCTGAACTCTCTGCTCTCAAATTCTTTTCTGATGACTTGAATGAGATGGAATTAGGATAATAACCTCTTGATAGGCCTCTAGAGATGAGAATAATGATTGGTCCCCTGTTGCATGACTTGCTATGCTTATGCTATGCAGATGATTAGTCTATGTACTTGACTCTATATGCAAATGCTAATGATATTGAAACATAAACCAAGTGAGTAAGGTTGGGCAAATTTTAGGGTGCAACAGCTTCCCCTATTCAAGCGACTTGGACCCGATTGGGTGAAGAGCGAACGGCCTTCAAACATTCGAGGTACGAGACGGTTGAATACTAAGAACCCCGAAATTTGCCAACCGCAGAAATAAACTGCACCCCTGTTTGGGTGACGACATCCACTGCCTGGATCTGACTGTTTGCAGCCGCTCACTGATCTCGTAACGACCACGCTGGGGATAACAGATTGCTTTCTTGTCCACATTAGGACTCTGTCTGTCATCAATACGAAGAAATCTCAACTAGAACCTGTCCACGTCAGGACTCCACTTGCTGTTAACCCAGAAAAATCCCGGCAACTCCGCTGGGGGAATATTCCAATAAAATCGTCCGCGTTAGAAATAGACTCTTCCACGTTAGGAACAACACCATCCACGTAAGGAATCATCTCTTCTGCGCCTGTCCATGTCAGGACTAAACCTTTCATCTTTCCACGTCAGGAATCAATCTTCTTTCTGCATCAATCTGTCCACATAAGGACCCCAATACCACTCGACATGTCCGCGTCAGGACTCCAATCTTTCCGCGTAAGGAATACAACTTTGGTTCTGAATCTGTCCCCGTTAGGACTCACCTTTCCACGTAAGGAGTACATCATTCTTCCGCGTCAGGAATCTACTTTTCTTGGATCCGTCCACGTAAGGACCTCAAACTCTCCACGTAAGGAAACCAACTCTTTCCGATTTGTCCGCGTCATGACTACATTTTTCCACGTAAGGAATGCCATCCTAATCTGTCCACGTGAGGACTCCGCTCTTTTCCACGTAAGGAACACATTTTCTTTTGATTTGTCCCCGTCAGGACCCCAATCTTTCCGCGTAAGGAATCAACTTCTTTTCCACGTCAGGAATGCATCTCCTTCCACGTAAGGAATAAACTGGATATGTCCGCGTGAGGACTCGATCTTTCCGCGTAAGGAAACCCATTTTTTCCACGTAAGGAATCTCATCTTTCCACGTTAGGAATAAACTTTTCATCTTTCCACGTCAGGAACTGAAACCTCTTTTCCCATGTAAGGAATAGACTTGTCCACGTCAGGACCCCTCTTTCGTCTTGATTTGTCCACGTCAGGACTCAGGCATCTTCGACCCGCTGAGGAAATAAGACTTGTCCACGTCAGGACTCACACCTTTGTCTGATCTGTCCACGTCAGGACCCACGCTTTGCCAACACGAAGAAAGATAGCTGCTGAGAGTAACTGGTCCACGTCAGGACACCAACACAAAGAGTAATCACTTTTGTCAACGTCATGACTTCCCATTCCACCAATTTCGAGAACCCGAATCTGCCCACGTTAGGACTAACACACTTCACCAACCCGGGGAAATAAACCTGTCCACGTTAGGATGCCCACTTCTGAAGAAATCCCGTCAATATAGGAATAAATTGTCCGCGTCCGGACTTAGTTCTCCATTGATCCCCACCCACAAACTTCTTAGCACCGACGTGACAGCGACTTTGGGGCGGACTCTACTGGGGATATCTGGGAACCAAACTACCGGATGCCTGTTCTGGTAACCGGAGGCAACTTCTGAAATTCTGATTCATGAAACCCTTTTGATGACAAATAACTCTGCTTGGAAATAAAGAGAACCTTATCCTGGTAACTCTGTGGGGAATACGGCCGAAACTGCCATTATCATTGGATGTCCCATGCCGAGATCTTGAATATTTGGTAGTTCATTTGAGCAAGAGTTCTCGCCACCTGAACTGCTAGAGTACAGAAACTGCTTCAGCAAAATAAATGCTGAAGATAATGCCAACTTCGCTGGGAATAGCCAGATGCTGCAGAACTATTCCAACAAAATAAATGCTGGAAGGGTGAAGTCGACTCTGCTGGGAAGTTGGGAGCTCGAACCAAACACCCTGTTGAGGTAACCCCCTGCTGGGGAATATAATTTTGCTGAGGAATAGCAGGTATGCCAAGTATGATTGGACTTCTCTGCTGGAGAGTGAACTGATATTACACGGTATCCCTGACAAAATAAATGACAGGACCCACCACCAACTCTGCCGGGGAGAGTCTTGATCTTCGAGTTCCACTGGGAGGAAAAAACATTTGCTGAAAGGAGAGAACTCCGCTGGGGGTGGGACTATTCTCTCGGGGGAAATCCACTGACTCTGCTGGGGGAGAGTGAATGACCCTGTGGGGAAATTTGAACCTGTCTGAATACAGCCTTACGATCTTGGAATCGTCAATCCTTTTTTGCACAAGCTACGACTAGCTGGAGAGTTCGATCCTTCTTCAGGAAGAACCTGCATGACCTGCGCGAAGGCTGAGTCTTTCGTTATTGCAATCTTTCGATCATCTTCCTCGTACGGTTATGGAACCTGCAACAACACAAACAAGACAAGACAAGCCTATGCAACCAAATCAACTCAGGTTAGTGACGTTGTTTTCAGTTAATTCAAAGCTCTAGCAACTGTTGGCAAAGGCCAGCGACGTTATACTCATGCTAGTTTCATCAAACTTAGGCGTTAATCATGCACAAAACAGTAAAGAACAGTGTCAAGTACTGAATAACGTATTTTATTGATCGGGCCCCTGAATGGGCAGAGTTTTGTACACGGGATGTAACTCCTGAAATGAGGAAGCTACACAAAGCAAATATACAAGTATACAAGTATGCTCAAGAAGCATAAATATTGACAACTTAAATTTGTACACATGTCGGCAACGGGATACAGATGAACACCATGAACTGATCCTCCCATGACTCGTCCGACCCTAATGCTTTCCCGGTATCCCCACTTCTGAAGAGATTGTATCCGATAACTGGCTCCTCAAATGTATTCTCCCGCATTGATGCTTATTGCAATTATCAAATTCGGACCGCAGTCATTTGCTTTTCAAATCCCTAACTTTTGCGTGAACCGCCCTTTACGGGTTTTCAGTTCACCGGGATACCCTTTTTTGCCGAAGCCGCCCAGTGTAGGTTTTCAACTTCGCGGGTGTACATTTTTTCAATTTTATCCCTAATTTTTGCCCGAACCTTTCATTCTGTTTTTGGTTCGCCGGGATGCCCCATTTTTGCCTGGACTCTCTTTTTTCTGTCCAGCGGGTCTATTTTAAGCAAAGTATTTTTTAACTGCGTCCGAATTCACAGGCGACGTGAAGTCTTCTCCGTCCATGGTGGACAACAACAACGCTCCTCCCGAAAATACTTTCCTGACAATGTATGGCCCTTCGTAGTTGGGGGTCCACTTGCCCCTGTGATCTGCTTGCGGCGGGAGAATCCTTTTCAGCACAAGGTCGCCCATCTGAAAGCTTCTCGGATGTATCTTCTTGTCGTACGCTTTCTTCATTCGGCTCTGGTACAAACGGCCGTATGCTAGAGAAGCTAGCCTCTTCTCATCCATTAAGCTCAGTTGGTTCAATCTGTTTTTTACCCATTCTGCCTCGTCTAGCTGAACGTCTCGCAATACCCTCAGAGAAGGGATCTCAACTTCCAATGGTAATACCGCTTCCATTCCGTATACTAACGAGAACGGAGTTGCCCCAGTTGATGTGCGTACCGTCGTACGATAACCGTGCAAAGCAAAAGGTAGCATTTCATGCCAATCCTTATAGGTCACCACCATTTTCTGAACGATCTTCTTGATATTCTTATTGGCCGCCTCAACAGCGCCATTCATCTTGGGTCGGTAAGGGGAGGAATTGTGATGTTCGATCTTGAAATTCTGACAGAGCTCCTTCATCATTTTGTTATTCAGGTTTGAACCGTTGTCCGTGATTATCCGCTCGGGAATCCCATATCGGCAAATGATATCTCTTTTAATGAATCTGGCCACCACTTGCTTCGTTACATTCGCATAAGACGCCGCTTCTACCCACTTGGTGAAATAATCGATTGCTACTAGGATGAACCGATTCCCGTTAGAAGCTGTCGGCTCAATCTTTCCAATCATATCGATTCCCCACATGGAGAATGGCCATGGCGATGACATTACATTCAGAGGACTTGGAGGCACATGGATCTTAGCAGCATAGATTTGGCACTTGTGACACTTCCTCGCAAACTTGAAACAATCAGTTTCCATGGTCAGCCAAAAATAACCTGCCCGCAGCAGTTTTCTCGTCATAGCATGTCCTCCAGCATGCGTACCAAAGGTACCTTCGTGTATTTACTCCATGAGAAGCTTTGCCTCTTTTCCGTCTACACAACGCAACAGCACCAAATCGTGGTTCCTTCTGTATAAGACGCCATCCGGATTCAAGTAGAAATTACCCGCTAATCTCCTGAGAGTCTTCTGATCTTGACTGGATGCCCCAGCCGGATACTCTTTATTCTTCAGGAAATTAAGGATATCAAAATACCACGGTTTGTCGTCAGATGCTTCATCAATAGCAAATACATAAGCTGGCCTGTCAAGCCGAGAGATAATAATTCGTGGAGCTTCGTTCCAGAAGTTGACCTTGTACATGGAAGACAAAGTGGCCAGAGCGTCAGCCATTTGATTTTCTGCCCGCGGCACATGATGCAATTCAACCTTACCGAAGAAAGGCAACAATCTCCTTGCATAATTCATGTAATGTATCAAATTGGGCTGCCGTGTCTCCCATTCCCCTTTGATCTGGTTCACCACCAGAGCTGAGTCTCCGTATACGTCCAGATGTTTGATTCGCAAATCAATGGCTTCTTCAAGCCCCATTATACAAGCTTCGTATTCGGCCTCATTATTTGTAATAGCAAAGGTCAGTCGGGCAGTAAACGGGATGTGCGACCCGTGTGGCGTAGTGATGATTGCCCCTATTCCGCTACCGTAAGCATTCACAGCTCCGTCAAATATCATTTTCCATTTGGAACCCAACTCTGGTCCTTCGTCTGGCAACGGCTCTTCACAATCTTTCATCTTTAGATACATGATATCCTCGTCAGGAAAATCAAACCTCATCGATTGGTAATCTTCAATAGGCTGCTCCGCCAGATACTCAGACAGCACACTCCCCTTTATAGCCTTCTGCGAGACGTATTGAATATCATATTCAGTCAAGACCATCTGCCAACGGGCAATTCTCCCTGACAACGCCTGCTTTTCAAACACATATTTGATAGGATCCATCTTCGAGATGATCATGGTTGTATGATTCAGCATGTACTGCCTCAAACGCTTGGCGGCCCAGGCTAGCGCGCAACAAGTTTTCTCCAGCATTGAATACCGAGATTCGCAGTCTGTAAATTTCTTACTCAGGTAATAGATCGCATGCTCTTTTCTCCCCGTCTCGTCGTGTTGACCGAGAACACAACCCATGCTTCCCTCAAGAACCGTCAAATACATTATCAAGGGTCTACCTGCCACTGGGGGTATCAAAATAGGAGGCTCCTGCAAATACTGCTTTATTTTATCGAACGCCTTTTGACAATTTTCGTTCCACGTTACAGCTTGATCTTTCTTCAACAGCTTGAATAATGGTTCACACGTGGCCGTTAGGTGAGATATGAACCGGGCAATGTAGTTCAACCTCCCTAAAAACCCGCGCACCTCTTTCTCTGTTTTAGGCGTCGGCATTTCTTGAATCGCTTTTATTTTAGCAGGATCGACCTCTATTCCTCTTTCGCTTACGATAAACCCCAGGAGCTTACCTGATCTCACCCTGAAGGTGCATTTATTAGGGTTCAGCCTTAGCCTGAACTTCCTAAGCCTTTTAAATAGCTTCAGCAGATTCACCAGATGCTCTTCCTCCGTCTGGGATTTGGCAATCATATCGTCAACATAAACTTCGATCTCTTTATGCATCATGTCATGGAAAAGAGTCGTCATCGCACGCTGATATGTTGCCCCAGCATTTTTCAAACCAAAGGGCATCACTTTGTAGCAAAATGTTCCCCAAGGCGTTATGAAAGTAGTCTTCTCCATATCCTCTGGCGCCATTTTAATCTGATTATAGCCTGAAAAGCCATCCATGAAGGAGAATACGGAGTATTGAGCAGTATTATCAACTAACACGTCAATGTGAGGAAGTGGAAAATCGTCTTTTGGGCTTGCTTTATTCAAATCTCTATAGTCCACGCACATTCGAACCTTGCCATCTTTCTTTGGCACTGGTACGATGTTGGCAACCCACGAGGGATATTTTGTCACAGCCAGGAAACCAGCGTCCCACTGTTTTTGGACTTCCTCTTTGATCTTCACTGCCATATCTGGTCGAGTTCTGCGAAGCTTTTGCTTGACTGGCGGGAAATCTTCTTTCAGTGGCAGGCGATGCACAACCATGTCTGTATCGAGCCCTGGCATATCTTCATACGACCAAGCGAATACATCACTATACTCTTTGAGCATTTCAACCAGTCTTCGCTTGATATCACTCTGTAGTGCGGCTCCGATACGAATATTCTTCTCAACCCCTTCCGACCCTAAGTTGATAATTTCGATGACCTCATCGTGAGGCAGAATGGCTCTTTCCTCTTGCTTCAACAACCAAGACAGTTCTTCAGGAACGTCGCTATCTTCGACAACCTCTTCTTCGGCCTGAAATACCGGGTGCTCGAAGTCGGGACGAGTCATAGGTGGTTCAAGGATGTCATCTGAACATGTTATCCTGCAAAAGGAATGGTTAAGCGCTTCAAAATGCGTATAAAGCGAACAACCACGTTGCCATTTTATTGAAAAGTATAAAACGAGAAAGACAGGGATTACAGTATTTGCACATGAAAAAACGCCATTTATTTAATGATTGACACACAATGTTCATAACAACACAGCCCTAAGCAAATCCTGATGCCCCGGGCAAGACATCAGATTATTCAACAATTAATAAAGCAAAGCATTACTGTTTAAAAGTCACAGAAACAAGCTCCTGAATAGACCAGTTGCACAGTCCTTGTCCTGGCGTGCTTGGCTGAATCCAGGCATCCATATCACAGTCGCTGTCTCCTTCATCAGACTCCGAAGCAGCATTGACGGTTTCGTGGCATACTCCACTGGCAGAGATGGTGATGGGTCTTCTGAAACGGGGCGCTCCCACGGAAGGAGTTGATGACGACGGTTGGTATCCCAGCCCGAACCGGTCCATCTTCACAGGAATGTCCAGCACTTTGCCCCAGCCCTTTGCTTCTCCTGCTTCTACTAGAGCTTGAGCCTCTTTGTACGATGAGACGGCTATCTCTGGCACTTTGCTCGGCCCGGGACCTTTGTCCTTGATGCGCAAACCTTCAAATTCCTGGCAGGGTGTTTCATGGATTTCTCCGTCGACCTCCACATATTTAAATGACGACAGATGGCTGACCAGGATGTCCTCTTCTCCGCATACGGTGACTACGCTATCTCCGACCATATATTTTAACTTCTGATGCAGGGTGGACGTGACTGCCCCTGCCCCGTGAATCCAGGGTCTTCCAAGCAAGCAGCTGTACGCAGGCTGTATATCCATGATATAAAACTCGGTTGCAAACACCTCCGGCCCTACCTGCAGAGGCAATGTGATCGATCCAAATACTGTTCTCCGCGTGCCATCGAACGCTCTGACTACCAAATCACTGGGCGTACACAAAATTCCTCTAACATCCAACTTCATCATCGCCTTCTTGGGTAGCACATTCAAAGACGATCCGGTGTCAACCAATACATGTGACATTACTGATCCTCTACACTCGACAGACACATGCAGCACCATATTATGATCTTTTCCTTTCGGGGTCAAGTCAAAATCAGTAAAGCCCAAGCTGTGGCCAGCATTCACATGTGCCAACACTCCTTCCAGCTGGTTCACGGAGACGTCTTGGGGTACAAAAGAAGTATCCAGGACTTTCAACAACGCATTTCTGTGGGCTTCCGAACACAACAGCAATGACAGGATAGATATTTTGGACGGTGTCTGCTGCAGATGCTCCACAATCTTATAATCACTTTTCCGAATCAAGCGCATGAACTCTTCTACATCTTTCGATGCCGATTCTTTGTCACTCGCTTGCACTGGGACGTTCTCAACCGCTTTCCCTTTTCCTTTCGCTAGTCTTTCAGCCTCTACTTTAGGGGATATAAAGATCCTACCACTCCTTGTCATACCTCCCGACCCAACAACATTATCCACAGTCTCGGCTGGCTGCTTATTAACATCAATTTTTATCCCGTCACAATATACCTCCAACCCATATGACCATGGGACTGCTTTTGTGCTCTCGTACGGGATTGGCCCGGCCTTAGTTATGGTGATCGGTGGGCACTGAGCTGGTGCTGCGATAGTGATCGTCTTCCGAGGAATCGTTACCGTGGCCACATCATTCTGATCATCTATTACTGCCCCTGCGGGCTCTTCAGTTGCTGCTTGGTCAAACTGCAATATACCTTCATCGATTAAAGCCTGAATGCCTTTCTTCAAATCATCACACCCCCCAGCTAGGGTCCAACATTCTAAGCAATACTCGTTACATCCTGGGAAAACACCCCCTTGCAACAGTCGGCTCTTTATCTCGCTCAGCGACGTCTTTAAATCATCGACATTCATAATCAGATCCAACCCTTCCTCAGTCAGAATGGCGTTTGCCCCATGATTAGGCATGGGTTTCTGCACTATATTCGGACCTGCCGTTCCGAAGTTGATAGTCTTATTGTCCAAGAGATCCTGCACAACATGCTTAAAAGCGTGGCAACCCTCTATATCGTGGCCCGGGGCTCCAGAATGAAACTCACAGTGCCTGTTTGCGTCATAACCAAATGGGGGAGCTCCCGTTATCGGTGCCAGAGTTCTTTTCTCTACCAGGTTTAATCCCAACAATGTCTGCAACAAATCTGCATAGGTTGAGGGAGGCTTCTCAAATGCTCTTCTCGGTTTACTGCCCTGGAATCTTCGCTGAGCCTGCTGTGCCCCCTGCTGAGGCTGCTGCTGCTGTTGCATCGGCTGTTGCTGAACCGGTTGTTGTTGCTGGAGTGGTTGTTGCTGGTACGGGATAGTAACACTCGCCACCTGCTGCGGCTGACGATATTGACCTCTTCCCCTGCCTCGGCCTCGGCCTCGGCCTCCAAATACTGCGCTTGCCTCGCCCTGACGGCGCCCACCAAAAGCCTTCCTATTACTGCCAGATGCAGTTGATTCCTCGACTTGGAACTTTCCTTGCTTAATATTACGTTCAATCTTTTCTCCCATCAGAATTAGGTCTGAAAAACTGGCCAGAGACGTGTGAAGCAGCATATCATGAAACAGACCTGTGAATGTGCCGACAAACATGTCATTCATTTCCTTATCTTCTACAGGAGGACGGACCCTGGCAGCCATATCGCGCCACCTTTGCGCGTACTCTTTAAAGCTCTCCCCCTTCTTTTGCGACAGCCCGGCCAATTGGACCCGATTGGGTGCCAAGTCGCTGTTATACTTGTAGTGAGCCACAAATGCCTCTGCTAATTGCTTCCATGTCTTGATATCAGTTGGCTCCAACCCCATGTACCACTCTAGGGAAGGACCCGACAGACTATCCTGAAAGAAATGCATTAGCATTCTTTCATCAGTTGAGTATGCAGACATCTTTTTGTAATAAGCTCGTACATGCACTTTTGGACATGTGTCCCCTTTGTACTTGTCAAACGCAGGAGCTTTGAATTTGATTGGCACCCTCAAGCCAGGTACCAAACCCATTGTTGCCATGTCCAAACCCACAGCACTTTGGTTCAGGACTCCCCTCATCTGCTCTTCCAG
The DNA here is from genome assembly GCA_963859935.3 of Lathyrus sativus. Classification (NCBI taxonomy): domain Eukaryota; kingdom Viridiplantae; phylum Streptophyta; class Magnoliopsida; order Fabales; family Fabaceae; genus Lathyrus; species Lathyrus sativus. The sequence goes on along the minus strand of OZ012737.1, from coordinate 86,966,008 downwards.
CATTCTGATCTTCTGGGAGTCATCCATCGGCCCTTCGAAACCTCCGCCGGAGAAAGCGTCCTCCTGCTGATCTTCTTGCCACATACCATTTCCAGCCCCATACCCATCATATCCATTATTACGTCCAGCCCTGACCTGATTCATCCCCGGACCTCGGCCTCTGTTGCCGCACCCTTGAACACCTCCAGCAGGACCAAAAGCCATAAACCCCGCGCCGTTTCCGTTTCCAAAGCCTCCGTAACCCTGATTGGTCACACCATAACCATCTTGCCCAAAGCCTTGAGCATTAAAGCCATACTTCCCAGTGTTATCGAATCCTTGATCGTTGAATCCGAATCCAGTATTGACAAAGTCGTTGCCGCCTAGATTATCTCCCAAATTGACGTCACCCAGCCCAACATTATGGACAGTAGTCTCGTTTCCAACTCCGACGTTACCATTTACAGCAGCGGTAGCTTTGTTGACATTAACAGCAGGTGTATTGACTACAGGTGGAGCCACTGGCGTGGGAGTGCCGTCTCCGTGAACAGTATCGACCCGTACGGACTGATGATCTTCATTACCGTGACCAGCATTTCGGGCCAACAGAGGCTGGACCATGGCCTGCAAATTCTCCTGCCCTTTTGCAATAGCTTCCATGGTCTGCATGAAGAGAGCGAGCTTCTCGCGCACATCTTGCATCTCGTTCTGCATTTGATCCATGATTCTTCGACAGTTGGTGCGGGTAGAATAGCGGTGCGGGTGCTGATCTGCAATCCTTAAAAGTACCTGTTATAGAGCAGGAAATAAGACACTATTCAAAGATTACCCGTAATGCAATATGAGTATGAATGCAATGCAATGTGTCTGTGCATTAGGGAAATTCATTCCCCCAGTTCTAGTATGAAGGTGCCAGTGCAGTGACAGTGTTGACAATAGGAATATCGGAGCTGAATCATAGAAAGCCTCATATATTGCTGAGAAAACCAGAATACAATGTAGCTGAAAGTACGATAAGAAGGCATGACCTCAACCAACAATCCTGGTGATGGTCAGCACTCATGCAAATAAAGCATACAAGTTGCTACAAGTTACTACATGAAATGATCAAATCCTCCCGAAAGTCTGGTACTCTTCTATCAACTTCTTGGTCTCTGGATGGCTTGGTCGATCAAGCAGCCCTTCAACAAGTTGGTTTCTCTTCTTAAGAACACGGCGCACGTCTTCAGCAGTTTCTTCCCATATTGCTTCTCCGAAGCAATCTTCTAGCTTTCGCTTCTGAGACACCGCTTCATCTCTGGATTTGATTGCCTTGTTCAGTGCATGCTGGACACTATACCGGGTCATCACTTCTTCCTCACACTTCTTGATGCTAGACTTCAACTTTTCTTCGAGGTCGGAAATTTGCTGCTTCAACTTATCTTCCATCTTCTTATTGTTGGTGAGCGTGGCATTCCAAGTCTTATTGCAAGAGGAGATTTCTCGGTGTGCTGCGTCGAGCGCCTTCTTTTTGGCTTCCAGCATGTCATGGGAGCTTCTGAACTCTTGCCCCAGACGTTCACGCTTTTTCTTTTCCTCAGTCAACTCAGCCCCTAACCTGTTTAACAGCTCGATTTGTTGTTGGAAAGCATATACGGCCTTGTTTTTCTCACTGCGTACTTGAGCTAGCTCTTGCTCTAACCCTTCGTTGATCTTTAACAAGGCTTCCTTTTCCCTCACAACTTGCTCGTAGGCCTCCCTAGAAACAGTAGTTGGCTCTTCTGCCGGGACGGGAACAGTTACGGGTGCAGCTGGAAATGGCATTAACAACTGACTTGCTCTTTCCTGGATCCAAACCTTGTAAGGTTCATAAGTCTGGCAATCGTTCTTACCTAACAGTGGCTTCCCTTTGCGGTTAATACGTGTCCAGGCATGTTGCAACTTGGCTAATAACTCCCCCTTCACGTCTCCGGTGAAGTACAGAGATTCATGTACTTCCTCCTCCTGAGGTGGATTCTTCAGTGCATATCCGAACTGACGAATGAATAGAGAAGGGTTGTAATTGATACACCCTTTTCTTCCTATCAGCGGCACATTAGGGTACCCAGAACAACTGAAGATGAGCTCAGATCCCAACAGGTCTCGATCAAACCACACAACGTCTTCGGAATATAGCCTCATCAGGCGCTCTGACCAACTGGCTGAGGTTGCACTGTCTACAAATGGTCCCTTCATGGGGAGATGACTTTTGAACCACATACTTAATAGGGGAGCACAGCAGTAAACAACTTTTCCCCTTTGGTTTTCGTTCTTATAGTGCAATGAATGGTAGAAGTCTCCGATCAACGTTGGCACTGGGTTGCCTGCAGCAAACAGATAGAAAGCGTCCAGGTCCACAAAGTTGGGCAAGTTAGGAAACAGCACAATTCCATAAATGCATAAAGCCAAAATAGCATTGAAAACCACCCAACAACCGTTCTTGGCGTACTCTTGAGCCTTGCCAACCAGAAAATCCAGAGAGAAACCGGGAACCCCGAGCCAAGAAGTCACCAACAACTCAGCAGCATTCATATGCAAGGCTTTGGCTAAGTCCTCCAGCTTGGGCTCAGCAGCAGAGTGAATAAAGGGAACCTTGTTCTGCACGGGAAGCTCAGTAAACTCCACATACTCCTCAATGGTAGGTCCTAGAATGAAGTCAGCAAAAGTAAAGCATCTCAATGCGGGGTCATAGAACTGCATCAAGGTGTATAGCCCGTTCATCTCATCAGCCGTGGGCTTGCAGACTAATCTCAGTAATCTCCCATGACTCATTCTGAAGTTTCTCCTAACCTCCTCATCAGCAAGAGATATCAGACCAAGCAAAGAATTAATATCAGGTGAAGGCAGCTTATACGCAACTGTCTTCCTCAAACCAGCCATAATCAATACTCAGAAGTCTGGGCACTAGAACCGGGGAATATGCAAATGCACCTGCAGCACAGACACACGTTAGTGAAATGCAAGTGGTAATGGGTATGCAGGCAATGCAATGCAAGTAACATGCAACAGGGACCAAAGCTGTAGCTGAATAGCCTGAACCCAATCAAGAAAGGTCTCAGATAGACCATCCAGAAGTCATCAAACCCTGGTCTCAGATAGACCTAAAACAAAGCTCCAATACTGGTCTCTGACAGACCTCAAACCATAACTCTCACTGGTCTCTGGCAGACCTCAAATCACATCTCCAATTGGTCTCTGACAGACCTCAGAACACTCCAACTGGTCTCTGACAGACCTCAGAACACATCTCCAAATGGTCTCTGACAGACCTCCTAACTCTCCATAAATACCCAGGATCTCTGATCAAGAAATAACCGGTAGTCTGAAGGTCTAGTTACCTGCATAACCCCCAAACCCTCTCACAGGTGGATGTCCTGGTAACTGACAAAGGTATGGCATCCTATGCGGTCGTCGGCGTCACAGACTTTCAGGGTTGATGATACGATTCCCAGAAGGAGTGGCATCATCAAATCCTGAAGAGGCCTCACTTAGCCAACTTCCAAATGATCGGTTCCCGGAGTCGACAATTCAGCTGACCAACAACCCCTTCGACCCAAAGGGTAGAAAAGGAAGCCAACCAGAAGAACCTCGTCCGAGTGTAGATTTCATGAGACACTAATGCAAGCAAAGCCGACACGCGCCCACTACTTTCTACTCTAATTCTAGGTGCACTCAAGCCTAGGTCCGGCTTCTCACTCAATATCAGAACACCCATCACACCCCAATACAGCAATAATAAACAATATATATAATGCTGAAAATAAAGGTCAGAAATATAAATCCATACAAAATCCTCGACGAGAAAGCAAGCGTTAGGATTGACTCTCTTAAGGGACGTTGGATCCCAAATGCATAAGAACCGTCGCAGTCCTTAGCAGCCAGGGGACGTTGGATCCCCAGCAGAGTCGCCAGCTGTCGCTACTGCGAAAATCGGCGCCGGCTGAACAGAAGAGTCGCCACCGTGCGTTATTTATCCCACGGGAGGGAAAGGAAACGCTCAGAGTAAACCTCGCACAACACGGGAAAGGTATGGTTGTCGCAACCAAAACCTGGATTCGGGAGTCGGTTACGCAAGGGGAAGGTATTAGCACCCCTCACGTCCGTCGTACTCGACGGGATCCACGCTTGTCTTCGGGTATGGATTGTTATTCTATCTAAACTATAGGTCAAGGGTTAAAACAGAAAATAAAATGAAAATAGAAATGACTCGGCAAAGTATCGCACTTTATGCCTACGTATTCCCGCCTGGAACGAGAAATCAGAGTCAACGTGGTTCGCCTACCTACGGGAAAGGAGGGGAAGGTTGCTCGCTAGGATATCGCATCCTATGCCTACGTACTTTCACACGGCATGAAAGATCAGAGCAAACGTAGTTCGGGCCACGTACGACACAAGCTTGTCTTGGTTGATTTTATTCCTTCTGAAAAAGGTTTTCTTGATTGACAGTCCAAGCGGACAAAAATGACGTCTTGATGAGTTCACATTCTTTTACGGAAGAAGTGTCTTTTATTGAGTTTGAAATCTTTACGTGTTTTTCTGTTTGTTTTGAGGAAGAAGAGACAGAACTCTAACCTATGGTTGCGAAGGGAAACAAACTAACCTAATGTTATCATGCATGGGTTAAGACCTAGTGTCTATCATGCTCCTCTCTTGCACAGAGAGAAACAGAGATCCTACGGGATAGGCAAAGACAGAAACAATAACAGATATAATAAAGCAGTAAAATGCATGGATGCAACAGTACAAGCGAGGCAAGGGAGTCCCACTCAACCTCGAACCTAGAAAACAATAGGCAAAAGTGAACAGACTTCACTTTCAACCCAGCAGGGTAAACAGCAAACAATACAGTCCAGGAAACCAATCAATACATCAGGAAATGAAATACAGCAAAAACATCAACAGCATCAGCAGCTCTGAATCAACATCTGGCTTCAAGTAATCTACCATCAGTTACAGGCTTCAACAAGCATTAATCTCCATCTTCATGGCCTTCAGGCAAGGGCTTTGATCATCAGTCTCCTATAAGCAATGGCCTTTCTTCAAGTCTCCAATCTTCAGGGATGAACATCAGTCAACAAGAGGAGATGAGTGTTAAACAGTAAACTACCTACCAAGGGTGGCTCATTAACTGTTAACATTATGCAGACAGGTTTCTCTCAAAAGTTCTATCTTCCAAATACTTTCACTGATCCTTCCAAAGGAAGGAGGTGGATATTTGAAAGAGACTTTGAATCATGGAGAAAGGATAGAGGCAAACAAAGCCATCTATGTTTGAGAAGCAAGCTTTCTAATCTAGAGCTCTGCCTAGCTCCTAAACCCTAGTCTCCTCAGCAGCTGCTAGCAAGAAACTCCTTTCCAACTCTGGCAGTTGCTCTTCAATCTCTGGATCACCAATGGCCTTCATCTCCCCAAATCTTCAGCTCTCCCAAGTCCCCAGACAACCCCAATACCCATACAAGCAAGCAATAATCCCCAGAGGGCACACCACACCAGTCAATCAGATATACAGCATATCAATAGCAGTAGGGGAATCCTGACTTTTTCTAAGGGATCTAACAACTACCCATAGCCCCTATAGTCCCATAACTAAACTAGTCAAGCCCTAAGTCCTAAGGGAGAAGAATCAAATCTCCTAAGTCATCACCTAAAACCCTAGTTTTATTCATGTTATTCACACTTACACTAAGCACCTAAATTTAATTTCTAAAAATGGGAACTAAATTGAATCTACATGTTCAATGTCTAACCTAAACAACCTAAAAAGAATGGATGAAAAATATGAAAGTATCTAATAGAACAAAAATTAACAAAATCATGTATGAAATGAAACCATTTAAAATGTTATTTATTTAGAAAATATGGGAAAAATATCAAATAAAAAATAAAATGCCATTTTTATTTTTTATAATTTTCTAGACATCCTAAAGAAAAATATGCCAAAAGAATGAATTAAAAATGATGATTTTGCTATTTATTATGAATTTTATAAGATGCATGAAAAATATAAAGAAATTAAAAAATAAAATACCAAGAAATAACCAGAGGGGGTGAAAATAGAAAACAATCCATGTTCAGCGCGTTGGGCTTATTAAATTGGGGGGTGCGAATAGCTCTCTGAGCCCAATCCCCCCAATTAGTGAAACGGTGCGTTTTAAGTTTTGAATTTTCCCACCAGATTGAAGTTTTAATCGTGGCCATTGGATACTTTCCCCAGGTCAAAAGTCCAACCTCCATCGGACGGCTCCCAACCCTTCTTCAACCTCCAGCACTTAGGGTTTCAGAAACCCTCCATGCACGATTCCATCTTCAAGCGTTCGGTTCTCCCTCATCTCCTCATGAAAACCAAAACTACAAACACCAAACTTGCTTCATTTTCCACGTAGAATGCAACTACATCATCAGTTTTTGTTAAACTTCACCCAATCATTAAACACGATAGCTTCCCTTCCATGGCTGCCTCAATTCTGACCTTCACTAAACCCTAATCTCTTGCTAACAGAACATTAATCAAGCATCACTGATCATGCTACACTAATCCAAATGAGCCACCACTCATTAATCTCCTAGTTATGGCTCCAAACAGTTTCATGGCTCATGCAAGAATCTTCACCAATTCACACTAAAAGCTTCAGGATTACTCCTCTAACCACCTAGGTCACTATTATCCTAACAAACCTATGTCATGCTAAATACATCAAGCCAATTTGAATGGAGAACATACCTGGTATAATTTGGAAAACAGAATGGTGAATCCTTCACCTCGAGCTCAGCAATGGCTTAAACCTGATCAATGTGCTTGGATCTTGATACTGTATGCATCTACTCTTGCCCAAACACTCTGAATTCTTGTAATGGATTCTTCTTGCACTTTTGAGCATGGACTTACAACACACGAATTTGGAACTATTTCCACTGGATCTTGCTTGAAACTGGTTATATGATGATTGTAGAGAATGATGGGATCAAGAATTTTGCAAAATGATCAAGATTTGAAGGAGTTTGAGTAGTTTATGCAATAATGAGAAAATGGATGAAAATGGAGATTTTGGACAAATGGGAGCACCAACCCTTGCATGAATCAGCTTGCATGAATATATAGGTGATGTAGGAACCTCCTAGAACATTGGAGAAATTTCCTTTACACTTTTCCCTTTCAATTTGGATTATGTTACTTTCAATTCAAGCAACCATGGATAACTCACAAATTATGACCTAATCTCAAAATTACACTTTAGCCAATGTCTTTAAAATGATTTTTCCATTCAAAATGACCTATAATTTTGCATCATTTGGCCAAGATATGAAAAATATCATTTTTAAGCCATTTTTCTTCATTAAATTCACCAATTTTGAAACCTTATGCTATGGACATTTCCAATCTCTCATGGTCACTTTTCTAGACTCAAAATGTCATTTGGAGCAAGTTTTATGTTGTAAGTTTTTCCATTTGAGGCCTCCTTGTATGAGTTTTGGACATAGGTTAAAATGACCTGTAATTCACAAATGACCAAAATACCCTTTGCTTGCCAAGACCATAAGTTGAGTTCCACACATCATATGAAGGCATACTATACCATTCTAGAAATCTAAGACAATGAGGAACAATTCTTATGTTGACCAGAAATTCATTTGAAATCTCCTTGAGGGGTAAAAATTGCTTGGAAGTCAAGTCACTTTCACAGACAAAATTTCAGATACCTCAGATGACCTGTAACTTGCAAGGACCATAACCTGAGTTCTATAAATCTCCTTGATGTCTTACACCACTCAAATTAAAGGTCTTGAGATCCTCTACAAGTTTCATGTTGGCCAAGGATCCATTTGAATCTTGCATTTTGACTTATCTTGCTTGGAAATTTGACCTAAACTAGGGGATTTTACATAGAAACCCTAATTTAGAAACTCCTCTTCTCCTTGATTTCTCTTGATTTCTTCTTAGCATGATAACATATACTTATTCTTCATGTCAAATGATGAACCCCACATCTCTCCAATAGCCCTTAATGCCTTTAAATCAATCAATTGACCTAGGGTTGACCTAGGGTTGACCCAGATGAAACCCTAGTTGACTGTCTTCAACTGCAATTCTTGTGGTCACCTCAACAACTTGTTTTCCTCTCCAAATGACTTTCTAAGCCTTCCAAGATGTCTAGATACTCCCCATGCTCTCAATTCACAGCTCACAACCCCCTTGTTGACCCTCAGATACCCTCAGATAGGGGATAGACTCAAGGCTTGATCTGCTGAACTCTCTGCTCTCAAATTCTTTTCTGATGACTTGAATGAGATGGAATTAGGATAATAACCTCTTGATAGGCCTCTAGAGATGAGAATAATGATTGGTCCCCTGTTGCATGACTTGCTATGCTTATGCTATGCAGATGATTAGTCTATGTACTTGACTCTATATGCAAATGCTAATGATATTGAAATATAAACCAAGTGAGTAAGGTTGGGCAAATTTTAGGGTGCAACAATGGCCGATAGGGCCAAGTTTGATTTTCACCAAGAAGGTTCTGGTAAGGACTTCGACCCAAAACCACCTGAAAAGGTTTAGGGTGTGGAACAAAGCCAGAGGCTTGATGTCATCTACGATGAAGAGCCTCTGGGATTTGAAAAGGATCCACTGGTAAACGATATTAAGATGCTAGTGTCGGATCCATTGGAAGAAATCGACCTAGGAGAAGGGGTGACCAGAAGGCCAACATACGTAAGTGCCAGTTGTTGCAGTGAGAATCGTGATACCAAGCTATTGATTAACTTGAATCTTAAATTATTAAATTCACAACCGGTCTTTAATTTATCCAAAGGAAAGGTCTAAAGAAAGAAAAACCCTTTTCGCGATGTAACAACAACGCTAAGAGATTCGGGGATCGGGGGTTGGTTATGCATAGGGTAGGTATTTCACATCCTAAACATCTGTAGTACTCTACAGGAACCTTTTGTTTGTTTGCATGCTAAGTTTGCTAAATGTTTGCTAAGGTTTGGAATTGGGTAAAAGGTGTAGGTAAAGACCTAAAGATAGTTTCTAAGTTTGCTCGCAAAGACATCGCGTCCTCTGCCTACGTATCCTCACTAGGATAGAATCAGAGCAATCGTAGTTCACCTCACTAGGGTTGAAGAACACTTGATTTTGATCAACGTTCCAAGGGGGAAAAACATAACAATGTTTGTGTAGAGTTTATCCAAACTCTCTAGATCTACATTGAACACTCAAGAAAGGGGGGTAAGTAATCATATCCATGATTCTTACATAGAGTTAACCAAACTCTATCCTAAAGTTCTACGTTGTAAGACCAATTGGTTCTATCCAGACCAAAAGGTGGGAGAAGGGGGAAGGTTGCTCGTCAAGATATCGCATCTTGTGCCTACGTATTCTCATTGTCCAATGAGAAATCAGAGCGGTCGTAGTTCGGGCACGAACTACAGAATAAGGATCTATTGGTTCTTTCCAGACCAAAAGAGGGGGGAGGTTCTATCCAGACCTATGATTTTAAATCCTATTGGTTCTATCCAGACCAAAAAGGGGGAGAAGGTTCTATCCAAACCTATGAGTTTGAATCCTATTGGTTCTATCCAGACCAACAGGGGAGGAAGGTTTTATCCAGACCTATGATTTTGAATCCTATTGGTTCTATCCAGACCAACAGGGGAGGAAGGTTCTATCCAGACTTATGATTTTGAATCCTATTGGTTCTATCCAGACCAAAAGGGGGAAAGGTTCTATCCAGACCTATGAGTGTGTTGAGCTATCTATGACCCAAGGGTCAATAGAGAGACTTTCCTTTGGAAGGGAATATATGAGGCAACTTGGATGAGAACTAAAGAGTTTTATCACTTTGGGGAAATAAACTTAACCAAGCATAAACATTCAAGCATGATGAATATAAAGAGATATGGTTACAACCAAGAATAAACAAGCATATTACAATAAGCAAGGATTTTAATCAGGATGAATGGTTACAACCAAAAGCAAGCATTTAAGATATTACAATATCAAGCAATGATTTCAATCACGATAAATGGTTACGACCAAAGCAAGTATTATAATATTAATGATTTCAATCAAGACATATGGTTACCACCGAGAACAAATCTTAACAAAGATGGGGAAACATCTTAACAAAGATGGAAGGAGATCTCAAAAACGAAAGCAATATCTTAACAAATATTGGGAAAGATGAAGGTAACAACCAAGTAAACAAATCACAATTTGAAAGTAAACATGTTATAAATTCAAAGATATATCAAGTGTGACAACAATATGTATTGATGACAATCAAACACAAGTAAATTAGTTTAACCTCATAATTTACGAGGAAGCAAATGTTATTGTAGATACAAACAATTTGAGGTTTTATTCCATTAGATGAAAGTAGACATTAAAATGAACAACTTGCAAAAAGAACGAATTAAAAACGATAATGCACGCAAAATTTATGATTCATTGGATTTTATAAAAATAAAACAAACAAACAATAAAATAAAAATGTCCATGGGAGGGGTTGAATCCAGGCCCTCTTGTTCACCAACTCAATACTTACCACTTGGCCACCTGCACGCCTGTGATCAAGGATAGGAAAAGATGGAGAAAACATAATGAAACTTTGTAAAATAAATAAAATGCCAAAAAATGTCCCAACCAGGGATCAAACCAAGGACCATGGACAAGATAAGTGACTTAAGGCGCATGCTTCTACCAGTGAGGTGGCTATACATTCGTTGATATAGCCACCCCAATAAATATATATGGCGTACTTTGTGAATTTTCTGGGCAAAACCAAAGAACCAAAACCAAGACATTTTTCAAAATGCGTTTTGATGCTAACTTACTCAAATCTTAATGGATTTCAGCAAACTTTAGATCAAATTTGGGTAGAATTGAACAAGGATCATGATGGTACAGCTGGTTTTTGAAGATCACACATAAAGAATGAAACACGGTGGCAGTTGCAAATTTGGTGATTGAAATGCATTTTGATGATTACGAATTGAATCAGGGGTGAACATGAGGATTGAACAGCATGAGCAAACCATAAAGGTGATGTTGAAAATATTCTAACAAGAAATTAGTTTCAACACAACCTTGGATTGAGAAAAGACATATGAGTTGCAATGACAAGCAAAATATGGACATGTACCAAGATGTTATGATCCAGATACATGAGTTCAAAAGCAAAACCAATTTGCACATGTTTGAAATATAGCAAGGGATGAATTTCAACAGAAAAATGCTCAACAAGTATCTAGGCCACAAAATGGTATGTGAGTTGAAAGAAAGGCACATGGTTTGAAAATTGCAACACTACAATCAATGTGTCAAAACAAATCTTGGTAGACATGAAGAGGTAAGCATTAGCATGATAATGTTTAAACTACCACAGGTTACCACCTGTTCTGATCAACAACAGTTGCAATCATGTTATCAAACAGGAAAGTCAACAAACTTGGCTATGGTTGAAAATGAAGATGCAGCAGCAAGATAGCAGTTAGGCAGCTATGACAGTTTTACTATGGATCTCATCATGGCAATGCTAAACAACAATCAACAATCAGTCTCATGCACATAACAAACATGTGATAATTGGTATCATATGACAGTCATAACTGTGGCCGATTTTTAGATGGTTTGGTGGTACAACATGTGAACACAGTTTTGATAACATAGAGGCAAGCTTCAATATGGCAATGTCTAAGAAAAAGACAGTTCAATACCTAGGTCAAGAAGTTCCAAACAGAAAATGAATCCAAGTTCTAATCCTACTGTTAGCTTGGAAATTGCAAGAATGATCAAATATTGGACTGTTTAACAGTCACCACAACAGTTTAATGATTAGGAGTAAAAAAGTAAGCTGAACAGCCCCCCAATTCATGACAGCAGAACTGATCAATCCCTCACCACAACTTAAACCACCTTCCTAGCATGATGAGTTACTCCTGGTAACAACCTTCCCACAGGTGAATACTAGTAGCAAAAAACATCTAAAGAGACTGCCCTCAACACCCCTCAACTGGCACCTACTCACCAAAACATAACAAATCAACTTGCCAATGGAATGAGGCCAATAGGCCAACTGCACACCTGACCAGCTCTTGACACAGATAGGTATCCTAGCATGGTAATGCTCTGAATCCAACATCCATCCAAATCACCTAAAAAGCAGGTTTACAAAACTGTGACAGTAGGTAAAACAACAATGCAACAGGCCTGGTGCACTCTACCCTAATCATCAAATGTCTATGGAAAAAACCAACAACAGCAGACATGCTTACCAGCAAAAGAAAAAACTTATGCCAGCAAAGACTGTAACACCCATTTTAATTATTTAGTCATTTTATTATTATTTTAAATATTATGTGTTGGTGTGCCCTTTGGTGGGGGTGTATTTGGTGATGTTTGGTGGGTGTCCCTAATGTGGGAGGATTATTGGTGGTGTTTTGGTGAATATAATAATATAGTGTATAATATTAATATTGGTGGGAATATTATTATTATTATTATTATATTTATTATAGTTACTATTGTTATTAATATTATTATTATTTTGGTGAGATAATATTATTATTATTATTATTATTATTATTTTATTAAGTTATTATTATTATTATTAAGTTATTATTATTATTGGGATTAGAGAATTAAAATAGAGAATGTGAGGGGTTAGTAGTTTTTACGATACATTGTGAGAAGTTAGAGAAAGTGGAAAAAGAACGATAGAAAGGAGAGAAGTGAGAAGAACGGAAAAAGGAGCGAAGAACGAAGGAACGGGGGAAAAATCAGAATTGGCCAAACCTTGGAGGGTTCTTTCATCGATCAACCGATTAACAAGGTAAGGGGGGAGAAACCTGATTGGGAATGGTTTATACATGTATAGGGTAGTGGGGAGTCCTTAACCCCGTAGGAGATTGATCGATATACGATTGGGAATGGTTTATATATGTTGTGATTGTTGACTATTGCTGATAATTGGATGTTGATTGTTGATGAATTATGGTTTTTGGTTAATTTGGCGGATAGGTTGGGTTTACGGGTTTTAGGGAAAATTCTGTGTGACCTTTTGGGATATCGATAGAATGCCTAAGAGTTGAATTGGGAATGTAGTCTAGAAACCGATAAGTTATGATATCTATGTTGTTAGTACTGACGTTAAGAGGTGAATTGGAAGTAGGAAGTTTAACCCATTTGGCTTAGAAAGCACTCTGCAGAACTGTGAGAAATTGGTGAAATCGCAGCATTCGCTGGGCTTTGCCTGGCGAGTTTTGGCGAAGCTTCGCCTGGCGAGTGGAGGCGAGTGTTCGCCTGGAGAGCTGAGGCGAGTGGCAGCGAATAATTCAGAATTAAGTCCCAGACCTAAAGGGTAGGAACTTCGCCTGGCGAGTGTGGCCAGCGAAGGTTCGCCTGGCGAGTGAATGCTTCGCCTGGCGAATGCACGATAGTTGGAAAGGGGGCTTCGCCAGCAGGTTCGCCTGGCGAATGCCAGCGAATGTCGCAGAACCAGAATGTGATTTTTGTGATGTTTTGACCTTGATGCACTGTAGGGTTGGTGAGTGTGGGATTTAACTTGCGTACTGGTGATAGTACGTGTTTCCCTTGATATTGTCGGTGGACAATTAGTTGAGGTATATGTATGTAGTGATCAGTAGGATCGTGTACCCCCGAGTGGTGGGATATGTTTATATCTTGGTGTTAAAGTATGAACTTGTTTACTATCTGGTTGATTTATATGGTGTTGGTGTATGTTATATCTGTACATATATGCATTGATGTATGATGATATGATCAGGAGGATCGTGTGCACGTTGAGTGCCTAAATATATTGGTTATGCATTGGTGTGTGCATATCATGGTGTTTTGGTGGGATGAATCATGTCTCAGGAGGAGCGTAAGTGATTCATCCGTACTCCTTTGTGGAGAATGGTGGGGGATAGATCATGTCTCAGGAGGAGCATAAGTGATCTATCCAGGTTCGATTGAATGAACCAACGAGTCGGTACCGCATGCATGGTGTTGAGTTGCATTTTGCATTATAATATGTTATATTGTAATTTGAACAGTAGGTTCGTCATATGGTGTTGTTAGGGGTGAATCTTGGTGTGTTGGTGTGTTGTACTACCTTGTTTACATGTATTACATTACCATTATATTTTTGATCATGTTTTCTCACCCCTTTGTTGTTGTTGTGGTCTGTGCTTCTTCGGAAGTACAGATAATCCAGGTGCTTAGCTAGCTTGGATATTGGTGTGATTGTCGAGTCTAGGATGCTCTGATACGTAGCACAGGACTTGGGCGTTTTTATTTGTTTTATGTTGAACTTATATTTTATTTCCCTGTGAACGTATCAAACCTTTATTGGATGTTATTATTTAATATTCCGCTGTATTGGAGAAAACCTTTTTATAAGGAAACGTTGTTTTCATGTGATATCCCACTTGGGAAATTGGAACTCTGATTTTGTTTATTTATAATGTTTATTAATTTAATTGATTTTTGGAAGTGGGGTGTTACAATTGGTATCAGAGCAGGTCGGTCCGTCCGACCAGTGTTGTTGAGTCGAGTTGGGTCTGTCCTTATGGATGGAGTTGAATATCTGTTAAACCTGGTGTTGTTGTTTTGAGCAGTATGGCAGGAAGGAACGATGCTGCATTGGCTGCTGCTATGCAAGCAATGGCACAGGCTGTTGCTAATCAGAATCAAACTGCAGATGCCCAATTCAGGAGTTTGGCGCAGTTTCGGAGCAACAAGCCGCCAACGTTCGAAGGGGGAATTCTGAACCCTGAAGTTGCTCAGAAGTGGCTGAAGGCAATTGAAAAGATCTTCAGGACTATGGAATGTAGCGATGAACAAAAGGTGAGGTTTGGTACTCACATGCTGGAGGGTGAGGCTGAAGCCTGGTGGGGCAATAGACGCCAAAGGTTGGAAGCTGCTGGAGCTACCATTACTTGGGAGGTGGTTCGGAAAGGTTTTCTGGAGAAGTATTTCCCGAAAGATATCCGAAGCGCTAAGGAAATTGAATTCTTAGAGCTGAAACAGGGTAGCATGACTGTAGCAGAATATGCTGCCAAGTTTGAGGAGCTGGTGCAGTATTGTCCCCACTATAATGTGGAAGGGGCAATGACCTCTAAGTGCTTAAAGTTTGAGAATGGACTGCGTCCAGAGATTAAGTTGGGGATTGCTTGTCAGAAGATCAGGAGCTATCCTGAGCTGGTATGCAGGAGCAGAATCTATGATAATGATAACCGAGCAAGGATTGCGCACTACAAAGCTGTTAATGACCGTAAGGGTAAGCAGAGGTTTAGTGGTACTCCTTATAGTGTTGCTGCTGATAAGGGAAAACGTAAAGCTGTTGTTGATAAGAAGCCTAGAGATGGGAGAGCATCTGCTGAAGGGAAATGTTTTCGGTGCGGTGGTATGGGACACCATGCTAATGATTGTCCTAATGAGGCCAAGAAATGTTTTAAGTGTGGGAAACCAGGTCATGTGATAGCTGATTGCAGAGCAACTATGCCGACCTGTTATAACTGTGGTGAGAAGGGTCATATCAGTACACATTGTGAGAAGCCGAATAAGCCTCAAACGTCTCCGGCTGGTGGAAAAGTGTTTGCCTTGGCAGGAACTCAAGCTACCAGTGATGAGCGTGTGATCAGAGGTACTTGTATTATCAATAATATTCCTTTGATTGCTATTATTGATACGGGTGCAACGCACTCGTTTATTTCTGTAGATTGTGTGGAGAGGATAGGTTTGGTGCCGTCCACTCTGGAGATACAGATGACTATTGAGACACCCTCTATAGGTTCAGTGACTACTTCTTTGGTATGCCTGAAGTGTCCGCTGACTATTTTCGGTAGAGAATTTGGAGTGGATCTGATTTGTCTACCACTTGGTAAGTTGGATGTTATTCTGGGTATGAACTGGTTAGAGTTCAACCGAGTCTACATCGATTGTTTCGGAAGGAATTGTTGTTCCTGACCCCTGAAGAGGAAGTTGTGGCAAGTTCTTTGTCTAATAAAGAATTGAGGGCCTTGTTGGAAGATGAAACTATAGTGTTTGCTTTATTTGCAACCTTATCGGTGGATAGTAAAGTGTCAATGGAGGAATTGGCAGTAGTGAATGAATTTCCGAAAGTGTTTCCTGACGACATTACGGAATTGCCTCCGACGCGAGAAGTAGAATTTGGCATTGACCTTGTTCCTGGTACGAGGCCTATTTCTATGGCGCCGTACAGGATGTCTGCAGTGGAATTGGCTAAGTTGAAGTCTCATATTGGAGAACTGCTGGATAGGAAGTTTATTAGGCCGAGCGTATCGCCGTGGGGAGCTCCAGTGTTGTTGGTGAAGAAGAAGGATGGTAGTATGCGTCTGTGCATCGATTACCGTCAATTGAATAAAGTGACTATTAAGAATAAGTATCCTTTACCTAGGATTGATGATTTGATGGACCAGCTGGTGGGAGCTCGTGTATTTAGTAAGATCGACTTAAGATTGGGTTATCATCAGATGAGAGTAAAAGAAGGTGATATTCAGAAGACTGCCTTTAGGACTCGATATGGACATTACGAATATGCTGTAATGCCGTTTGGAGTGACTAATGCACCGGGAGTATTTATGGAGTATATGAACAGAATTTTCCATTCTTACTTGGATCAGTTCATTGTAGTGTTTATTGATGATATATTAATTTATTCTAAATCTGATGAAGAGCATGCAGGACATCTGAGAATTTCCTTGCAAGTGTTGAAGGAAAATAAATTATTTGCTAAACTGTCAAAGTGTGACTTTTGGTTGAAGAAAGTAAGTTTCTTGGGGCATGTAATATCTGAAGATGGAATAGCGGTGGATCCGTCAAAAGTAAGTGCAGTATTGCAGTGGGAACCGCCGAAGACAGCGACAGAGATTAGAAGCTTTTTGGGGTTAGCCGGTTATTACCGCAGGTTTATTGAAGGGTTCTCTAATTTGGCGTTGCCATTAACTCAGTTGACGAGAAAGAACCAAGTTTTTGTATGGGATGCTGCTTGTGAAGAAAGTTTTGAAGAGTTGAAAAAGAGATTGACTACGGCACCGGTGTTAGTGTTACCGACTCCGAGTGAACCGTTTGTGGTGTACTATGATGCGTCTAAGATGGGATTAGGCGGGGTTCTGATGCAGAATGGTAAAGTAGTAGCATATGCATCGCGGCAATTGAGAGTGCATGAGCGAAATTATCCGACTCATGATCTTGAATTAGCTGCGGTTGTTTTTGTGTTGAAAATTTGGAGACACTATTTATATGGTTCAAGATTTGAAGTGTTTAGTGATCATAAGAGTTTGAGATACCTGTTTGATCAGAAAGAGCTGAATATGAGGCAGAGAAGATGGTTGGAATTTTTGAAGGATTATGACTTCAGTTTGAGTTATCATCCAGGAAAGGCCAATGTAGTGGCAGATGCTTTGAGTAGGAAAGCAATTCATATGGCAGCTCTGATGGTGAAAGAAATTGAGTTAATTGAACAGTTTAGAGATTTGAGCATGGTTTGTGAGACTACTGCAGATAGTGTAATGTTGGGTATGTTGCAGGTAAATAATGACTTCTTGGATATGATTAGAGAGAATCAGAAGTTGGATGTAAAATTGGTAGATTTGATGCCTAGAGTAGGGAGTGACTTCGATAGTGACTTTAAGTTGGATAGTACAGGTGTGTTGAGATTTAGAGGCAGGATTTGTGTACCAGATGATGAGGAATTGAAACGGCTGATTTTGAGTGAAGGACATCGTAGTAGCCTGAGTATTCATCAGGGAGCTACGAAAATGTATCATGATTTGAAGAAATTATTTTGGTGGTCTGGTATGAAAAGAGACATAGCTTAATTTGTGTATGCCTGTTTGACATGTCAGAAGTCGAAGGTGGAACACCAAAGACCTTCTGGATTTATGCAACCATTAGAGATTCCGGTTTGGAAATGGGATTGCATTACTATGGATTTTGTGACAGGTTTGCCGAATACGGCGAGAGGTTTTGATGCTATATAGGTGATTGTGGATCGATTGACGAAGTCTGCACACTTTGTGCCGCTCAATATTAGTTTTCCGTTAACGAAGGTGGCAGATATTTACATTCGGGTAATTGTGAAGTTGCATGGTGTTCCGTCCAGTATTGTGTCGGATAGAGATCCACGGTTTACTTCGGAATTTTGGAAGAGCTTGCAGGAAGCTTTGGGAACTAAGTTGAAATTGAGTTCAGCTTATCATCCGCAAACCGATGGTCAGTCGGAGAGGACTATTCAGTCGCTTGAAGATTTGTTGAGAGCTTGTGTGTTAGAAAAGGGTGGTGCGTGGGATACTCATTTACCATTGGTTGAGTTCACGTACAATAACAGTTACCATTCGAGTATTGGAATGGCACCGTTTGAAGCTTTGTATGGGAGGAGGTGTAGGACTCCTCTGTGTTGGTATGAAACTGGTGAGAATATGGTGCTTGGGCCAGAAATTGTACAGCAGACTACTGAGACAATTCAAATGATTCGTGAGAAATTGAAAGTGTCTCAGAGTAGGCAGAAAATCTATCATGATAATCGGAGGAAAGAGTTGGAATTCTGTGTAGGTGATCACGTATTCCTAAGAGTTAATCCGATGACTGGTGTGGGTCGTGCATTGAAGTCCAAGAAGCTGGATCCTAAGTTCATTGGACCTTATGAGATTTTGCAGAGAATTGGTGATGTGGCTTATAGGGTGGCGTTACCGCCTGAGTTGTCGAATCTACATGATGTGTTTCATGTGTCGCAATTGCGAAAGTATGTTTCTGATCCATCTCATGTGATTCAGAGAGATGATGTTCAGATTCGGGAGAATCTTACTGTTGAGACGATGCCGTTGAGGATCGAGGACCGTAAGATGAAACAGCTCCGAGGGAAAGAGATACCTTTGGTGAAGGTAGCTTGGGGAGGTGCTGCAGGAGGCAGTGTGACCTGGGAGTTGGAAAGCAGGATACGAGAAGCCTATCCGGAGCTATTTCCATCAGGTAATTTTCGAGGACGAAAATAATTAAAGTGGGGGAGAGTTGTAACACCCATTTTAATTATTTAGTCATTTTATTATTATTTTAAATATTATGTGTTGGTGTGCCCTTTGGTGGGGGTGTATTTGGTGATGTTTGGTGGGTGTCCCTAATGTGGGAGGATTATTGGTGGTGTTTTGGTGAATATAATAATATAGTGTATAATATTAATATTGGTGGGAATATTATTATTATTATTATTATATTTATTATAGTTACTATTGTTATTAATATTATTATTATTTTGGTGAGATAATAATATTATTATTATTATTATTATTTTATTAAGTTATTATTATTATTATTAAGTTATTATTATTATTGGGATTAGAGAATTAAAATAGAGAATGTGAGGGGTTAGTAGTTTTTACGATAAATTGTGAGAAGTTAGAGAAAGTGGAAAAAGAACGATAGAAAGGAGAGAAGTGAGAAGAACGGAAAAGGGAGCGAAGAACGAAGGAACGGGGGAAAATCAGAATTGGCCAAACCTTGGAGGGTTCTTTCATCGATCAACCGATTAACAAGGTAAGGGGGGAGAAACCTGATTGGGAATGGTTTATACATGTATAGGGTAGTGGGGAGTCCTTAACCCCGTAGGAGATTGATCGATATACGATATTACATATTGATATGTTGTGATTGTTGACTATTGCTGATAATTGGATGTTGATTGTTGATGAATTGTGGTTTTTGGTTAATTTGACGGATAGGTTGGGTTTACAGGTTTTAGGGAAAATTCTGTGTGACCTTTTGGGATATCGATAGAATGCCTAAGAGTTGAATTGGGAATGTAGTCTAGAAACCGATAAGTTATGATATCTATGTTGTTAGTACTGACGTTAAGAGGTGAATTGGAAGTAGGAAGTTTAACCCATTTGGCTTAGAAAGCACTCTGCAGAACTGTGAGAAATTGGTGAAATCGCAGCATTCGCTGGGCTTTGCCTGGCGAGTGTTGGCGAAGCTTCGCCTGGCGAGTGGAGGCGAGTGTTTGCCTGGCGAGCTGAGGCGAGTGGTAGCGAATAATTCAGAATTAAGTCCCAGACCTAAAGGGTAGGAACTTCGCCTGGCGAGTGTGGCCAGCGAAGGTTCGCCTGGCGAGTGAATGCTTCGCCTGGCGAATGCACGATAGTTGGAAAGGGGGCTTCGCCAGCAGGTTCGCCTGGCGAATGCCAGCGAACGTCGAAGAACCAGAATGTGATTTTTGTGATGTTTTGGCCTTGATGCACTGTAGGGTTGGTGAGTGTGGGATTTAACTTGCGTACTGGTGATAGTACGTGTTTCCCTTGATATTGTCGGTGGACAATTAGTTGAGGTATATGTATGTAGTGATCAGTAGGATCGTGTACCCCCGAGTGGTGGGATATGTTTATATCTTGGTGTTAAAGTATGAACTTGTTTACTATCTGGTTGATTTATATGGTGTTGGTGTATGTTATATCTGTACATATATGCATTGATGTATGATGATATGATCAGGAGGATCGTGTGCACGTTGAGTGCCTAAATATATTAGTTATGCATTGGTGTGTGCATATCATGGTGTTTTGGTGGGATGAATCATGTCTCAGGAGGAGCGTAAGTGATTCATCCGTACTCCTTTGTGGAGAATGGTGGGGGATAGATCATGTCTCAGGAGGAGCGTAAGTGATCTATCCAGGTTCGATTGAATGAACCAACGAGTCGGTACCGCATGCATGGTGTTGAGTTGCATTTTGCATTATAATATGTTATATTGTAATTTGAACAGTAGGTTCGTCATATGGTGTTGTTAGGGGTGAATCTTGGTGTGTTGGTGTGTTGTACTACCTTGTTTACATGTATTACATTACCATTATATTTTTGATCATGTTTTCTCACCCCTTTGTTGTTGTTGTGGTCTGTGCTTCTTCGGAAGTACAGATAATCCAGGTGCTTAGCTAGCTTGGATATTGGTGTGATTGTCGAGTCTAGGATGCTCTGATACGTAGCACGGGACTTGGGCGTTTTTATTTGTTTTATGTTGAACTTATATTTTATTTCCCTGTGAACGTATCAAACCTTTATTGGATGTTATTATTTAATATTCCGCTGTATTGGAGAAAACCTTTTTATAAGGAAACGTTGTTTTCATGTGATATCCCACTTGGGAAATTGGAACTCTGATTTTGTTTATTTATAATGTTTATTAATTTAATTGATTTTGGGAAGTGGGGTGTTACAAAGACAACACTTACATTCAGTCAGTGAGCTAGAAAAAAACTAATCCAAAGTTCTACACCAGAACTGAGGTACACAGATGACGCAAAGCTCCCCTAGCAGATAACCAAAACAAAACAGCCTCACAAGGGGTCCAAGAGAAAATGAGGCCTATGACAGTTCATAAAAATCTCATGATAGCAACCCGGTCACAATCCTATTTTGAATGCAAATCCAAGACACACTACCCTCAATCAACATCACCAACTTGCACAGATCAAGAATTGTTTACCCCTCATCCAATCTAAGTAAAAAGAGCCAAGCATTGTATTATCCAAATATTAGGCCTAGACTGAACATGCTTAATCCTGACTCCAACCACCCAACTAGATCCTAGCAGTCACAACCTCAAGGATATCAAACTATCCCTCATCAGAATCCAAAGTTACAACAGCATCATCACTAAATCCATATCTTCAACTTACAAGCTAAAAGAGGTTGCTTCAAGACCAAAGGTTAACAGCCCTAAAGCACACAAACAATCTTGAGAACCCACAATACGCCTCTCAAACTAAAACAGAGTTGTACATCTCACCAGATGTTAGGCTAAAACAAAAATGTACTAAGTGGAAAGTTTACCAACAAACACACAATACTGCCAAAATCAGAATCATCAAGTCTAGGCCTTAACAGCAACCTCATGCAAAACTCCCTGATGGCAGCTACACCAAAATGTTCTAAATAGCAATTACAAAGTCTAGCCATAAAAAATGCATACTAGCAGGTCTTGGTACAAATAAAAATGTCTACATCTCAGTCCAAAATACTTCAAGAAAACCTGTTTACCAACTTAAGGCAATGATGAGTTTACAAACTCAAAAAGACTTATAGCATAATAATGTTTATATGTATACCAACCTAGGCTACAAACCCCAAATCTTATATGCTCACAACATAATTTGACAGCACATCATCAATACATCATTTTACAAAATATCATGCCTTAATAAGTGCTAGGGTACTGCAGTAAACATAAACTCTTGACAAAGAGCAAATTGGGACAACATACACATAGTTTTCACAAAAACACTTCAAGAATGAAAAACATAACAATGTAATGTAAAATGAGAGGTTTATGGATTACATACCTCTTGTAGACTATGTTGAGCAAGTTAGAAACAAATAAAATCCAGAGACCTTGTTTTTGGCACAATGTTGAAGTTTGTTCCTCTTGAAGCAATATGCAAACCTTATGACAGTTGGAGAAATGAGCTTCACCACTGGTTTTCAATGCTTTGGACAGTTGCAATATGACATATGTGAGGTGTATGGATGGTTAGAACAACAAGAATAGGCCTAGACAAGGATTTTGCAGATTTTGAGCATAGTGGTCAAACTTTCTTGGTGTGAAAGTTGACTTTTTGAAAAATGGTGTTTTTGAGTAGTTTAAAAGTATGAACTGTTAGAACACAGATTAGTTCTTAATAATATCTCTATGTTTTTATGATAACTATTATGAAATTTTGTAATTAAGAATTATATACTCTAAAATTTGCTTGAGAGTTTTTACTGCAGATAGTAAAAGAATTAACACTCCAGAAGCAAATCAGAATTGAACATAAGAAATTTGCTAGACTCTGAAGCGCCAGATGCATCCATTAGAAGATTCTGAATGCTGCCAACAGAAGATCCTGAGCGTAGCCTCCAGAAGAATTTGAAGTAGAAGCTCCAGAAGGATCTGAAGCAGAAGCTCCAGAAGAATCTGAAGCAAGTCAGAAGCATCTGAAACAAAGAAGAATTCTGTATGAAGAGTTTTCAAAGCATAGTTATTACAGAAGATTCTGAAAGTACTAAAGCTGCCAGTACTAAGGATCTGACTCAAATATGCTCTGAAAATAAACACGCTATAAGCACACCTGCTGCAGAAGACTCTGATTCAGCAAAACTCTGATCTACATCAGAAGGCTCTGATTAATTTAGACTCTGATGGAACTTGCTGAAAACTGAAGAAGAATTATTCAAAGATTATATCCGTTGGAATAATCCAAACGACTCTTTCCTTATTTATGCTAGACACAAGAACACAGACAAAAAGGATTTATCTGTGCTTTCTTCTTCTAGGAAAGGTCACTTGATGTGAAGACAAAAAGGCTCATACCTTTTTGGACACTCTTCTCAACGTGAAGCTCTCCTTGGATCAGCTGCCTATAAAAGCAAGTCTTCACCCATCTTCTTCACTGGACGTTTTATCAAAAAGAAATCAATATTCAAAGCTCTCATACTATTCATATTCTTTCAAGAATTAATTTCTTTGTTCTTAATATTTAAGTGAAAAATCACAGTTCTGATAAAACTTTCTAGAAGCAATTTAAACACTTGTATTTATATTACATTTGATTGTAAACCTTAAGAAGATCCAGTTAGGATCAGTAGTTCTTGAGAAGACTTTGAACAGTTGTTCTAAGTGTTAACTATTGTAATCAGTTGATTAAATAGTGGATTAAGTCCTTGATTGAGAAAGGAAAATCACTCTAGGAAGTATGGACTGGAGTAGTTGAGTTCAACGAACCAGGATAAAAATACTTGAGTCTTTATTTCTAAGTTTTAAATCTTCATACTTATTCAACCCCCCTTCTAAGTATTTTCTCACCTTCAGTTGGCATCACAGCTCTGGTTCTGTGTGTGCTACCACTTAACAGTGACAATAAATATCCAGTGAGAAATACATTGATATATATATTTGGTTGTTACTATGGCTGATAATACAATGTCTAACATTAACAACAAATATGAAGAAAGGGACAAAATCAGCACCAAACCCCCTATGTTTGATGCGGAGAAATTTGATTATTGGAAAGACAGGATTGAAAGTTTTTTCCTTGGATATGATGCTGATTTATGGGATCTGGTCATAGATGGATATGTTCATCCCACTGATGGGAATGGCAAGAAAATAGACAGAAAATCTATGACAGATGCTCAGAAGAAGGAATTTAGAAATCACCACAAGGCCAGAACAATATTGTTAAATGCAATATCTCACATTGAGTATGAAAAAATTACAAACAGGGAAACTGCATTTGACATGTTTGAATCCTTAAAGATGACTCATGAGAGAAACTCTCAAGTCAAGGAAACAAAGGCTCTGGCTCTGATCCAGAAGTATGAAGCCTTCAAGATGGAAGACTCTGAATCTGTTGAAGCTATGTTCTCCGGATTTCAAATACTTACAGTTGGACTAAAGATTCTGGATAAAGGATACTCTACTGCTGATCATGTGAAAAAGATCATCAGAGGCTTACCTACCAGATGGAGACCTATGGTGACTGCGCTGAAGATGGCTAAAGATCTGAACAAGATCTCCTTGGAGGAACTAATTAGTTCACTAAGAAGTCATGAAATTGAACTTGAGGAAGATAAACCTCAAAAGAAAGGTAAATCTGTTGCTTTAAAATCTAATAAATATGCTAAAGCATTGCAGGTAATAGAGGAAAGCTCTGAAGAATCCTCATCTGAAGATGAAGATGAACTATCCATGATGTATAGAAGAATAAACAAACTCTGGAAGCATAAAGGAAAGAAGTTCAGAAACTTCAGGAAGCCTGACCAAAGAAAAGAATCTTCTGGACACAGAAGATCTGGCAAAAAGGAGGTTGTCTGTTATGAATGTAAAGAACCTGGACATTACAAAAATGAATGTCCAAAGGTGCTGAAAGAAAAGCCTAAAAGAAAATTTGATAAGAAGAAAAAGGTTCTAATGCCCACCTGGGATGATTCAGATACATCTGAATCTGAATCTGAGTTAGAAGAGGAATGTGCCAATGTAGCCTTGATGGTAGACATAGAAGACCAGGAGGAAGGAACTTCAGGATCTGAATCTGACTCTGAATCTGACTCTGACGCTGAAGAGATGTTCTTAGCAGCAAGGTCAGGACGCCAATCATGGTACCTGGACTCTGGATGCTCACGACACATGACAGGAGGAAGGTTTATGTTCCAAAGCCTGGAGCTTAGATCTGGAGGTGATATGAAATTTGGAGGGATCTAGAAGGGCAAGATCATTGGATCTGGCACCATTGGAAATGGTAAACTTCCCTCTATTACTAATGTTTTACTTGTTGAAGGGTTAAAGCATAACTTATTGTCCAAAAGTCAATTAAGTGACAATGGTTATGATATTACCTTTAATCAAAAATGTTGTAAGGCTATTAGTCAAAAGGATGGCTCTATCCTATTTAGTGGTAAGAGGAAAAACAACATTTATAAAATAAATCTTTCAGAACTTAAGGTTCAGAATGTTAAATGCCTCTTGTCTGTTAATGAAGAGCAATGGGTCTGGCACAGAAGATTGGGGCATATTAATATGAGAGAGACGTATATCTCAGATTAATAAACTTAATGTTGTCAGAGGACTTCCTAATCTGAAGTTCACCTCAGATGCTCTTTGTGAAGCATGCCAAAAAGGGAAGTTTTCAAAATCATCTTTTAAATCAAAAAATGTTGTTTCTACTTCCAGACCACTAGAATTACTTCATATTGATCTGTTTAGACCAGTGAAAATTGCATCCATCAGAGGCAAGAAGTATGGATTAGTCATTGTTGATGACTACAGTAGATGGACATGGGTAAAGTTCCTAAAACAAAAGGATGAGTCACATTCTGTGTTCTTTGACTTCTGTAAACAAGTCCAGAATGAAAAAGATTTCAAAATTATAAAAGTCTGAAGTGATCATGGTGGTGAATTTGAAAATAAATATTTTGAAAAATATTTTAATGAAAATGGCATTGCTCATGGTTTTTCCTGTCCTAGAACTCCACAACAAAATGGGGTTGTAGAGAGGAAAAATAGAACTCTGCAAGAAATGACCAGAACCATGATCAATGAGACTAATCTGGCAAAACACTTTTGGGCAGAAGTAATTAACACAGCCTGTTACATTCAGAACAGAGTGTCTGTAAGACCTCTTCTGGAGAAGACTCCATATGAACTGTGGAAGAACAGAAAGCCCAACATTTCATATTTTCATCCTTTTGGATGTATTTGTTATGTGTTAAATACTAAAGAAAATCTGAACAAGTTTGATTCCAAAGCACAAAAGTGTTTCATGCTTGGATATTCTGAACGCTCTAAAGGCTACAGAGTATACAACACTGAGACACAGATTGCGGAAGAATCTATTCATGTTAGATTTGATGATAAGCTTGGCAATAAAAAGCCAAAGCAGTCTGAAAACTCTGCAGATAGAGAAGTAGTCTTCACAGACTCTGAAGGCCCAGAGGCAGATAAAGCTAAAGTGAAGGAACCAGAAGCAACGCCAGATGCTATTCCTTTAACTTCTCAGATGAACAATCTAAACATTTCTAAAGAATCAACTGTTAGAGGATCATCATCCAGAATTAAAGCTTCTCATCCAGAGAATGTTATTATTGGAAAGAAGGATGATCCCATCAGAACAAGATCCTATCTAAGATCATCTGAAGCATCATTATTTAGACTGGTGTCAGAAATTGAACCATCTTTTGTAGATGAAGCTATGCAAGACAATGATTAGATTATTGCCATGCAAGAAGAGTTAAATCAATTCACCAGAAATGATGTGTGGGATTTAGTTCAAAGACCAAAAGGATTCAATATAATTGGAACAAAATGGGTCTTCAGAAATAAGCTAAATGAGAAAGGAGAAGTTGAAAGAAATAAGGCAAGGCTTGTTGCTCAAGGGTACAGTCAACAAGAAGGTATTGATTATACTAAAACTTATGCTCCAGTGGCAAGGTTAGAATCTATACGCCTTCTTATTTCATTTGCTGCACAAAATAACATCACTCTGTATCAGATGGATGTTAAAAGTGCTTTTCTAAATGGTATTATAGAAGAAGAAGTTTATGTCCACCAGACTCCTGGTTTTGAGAATGAAAAATTTCTAGATCATGTTTTCAAATTAAAGAAATCTCTGTATGGTTTAAAACAAGCTCCCAGAGCTTGGTATGAGAGATTGAGCAATTTTCTTCTGGAGAAAAATTTCATCAGAGGCAAAGTGGACACAACACTCTTTTGTAAATCATTTAAGAAAGATCTTCTAATTTGTCAAATTTATGTGGATGATATAATATTTGGATCTACCAATACTATGCTGGGAAAGGAGTTTGCTAAATGTATGCAGGCAGAATTTGAAATGAGCATGATGGGAGAACTGAGATTCTTTCTAGGAATTCAAGTCAACCAAACTCCAGAGTGCACTTACATACATCAGACCAAATATGTTAAAGAACTTCTGAAGAAATTTAACATGATTGATAGTAAGCTGGTAAAGACTCCCATGCATCCAACTAGCTTACTAGGCAAGAAAGAGGTAAGTAAGAAAGTAGATCAGAAAATCTCCAGAGCTATGATAGGATCTCTTCTTTACTTAACTGCTTCTAGACCTAACATATTGTTCAGTGTATGCTTGTGTGCTAGATTCCAATCAGATCCTAGAGAATCACACTTGACAGCTGTCAAGAGGATTCTAAGGTATCTGAAAGGTACTTCTAATGTGGGTTTGTGTTACAGAAAATCTGATGATTTTAAATTAGTTGGATTCTGTGATGCTGACTACGCTGGAGACAGAGTGGAAAGGAAAAGTACTTCTGGAAGTTGTCAATTTCTAGGAAGAAATCTAATCTCTTGGTACAGCAAGAAGCAACCCACAATTGCACTTTCAACCACAGAGGCAGAATATATTGCTGCTGCTGGATGTAGCACGCAGATGCTCTGGATGAAAAGTCAGCTAGAAGATTATCAGATATTTGAAAGTAACATTTCTATTTTCTGTGATAATACTTCTGCTATATGTTTGTCTAAAAATCCAATTTTACACTCTAAGGCAAAACATATAGAAATTAAGCATCATTTCATCAGAGACGATGTTTAGAAGGGAATCATAAATTTAGCCTTTGTTGATACAGATCATCAATGGGCAGATATTTTTACAAAACCCCTTGTTGAAGATAGATTCAAATTTATTCTGAAAAATATTGGTATGGATTTTTGTCCAGAGTAATATTTGTCAGAAGAAAATTTTACAGATGCAAAAATGCCTAATGCTCTGAAGTATTTCCTCTGATTGCTTATTCATTTTCTTAAATTATTTTCTTGTGAAACTCTGAACTAACAATCCTCAGAGGATCTGAACGTTGGTTAACGTTTCATTTCTGAAGAGAATTCAGAAGCACATGCAAGCAAACACGTGTCACTCCAAATCTGCAAAGGTGGCGTGTACACTACTGAAGAGACGTTTGAGGTGAAGTTTGAATAGTGAAAATCTTGATTTTCCCCCCAATTTGTCAGAATCAATAAATGCTTGAAATGATTTTTATTCTTTTCATTAAATGCTTTGTTTAAACGTGCCTTCTTTTGACTATTTGTATGCCTAAGTGTTTAGTATAAATAGATCATTTCTCTTCATTTTCACACTTTTCACATCTCAAACCTTTTATGCATTTCTGTCTTCTCTTCTCTATTCACAATAACCCTAAGCGTTTGACAAACTCATCTTCAATGGCAACTTCATCATCAACTGCTGCACAATTTCAATCAACCATGGCTGCAGTTACTTCTGCTAATATGGGCGTAACTCCTTATACACCACCAAAAAGAACATTGCTAACACCTGTTGAAAAGCTGGAGGTTCTATGTGAATCAATGGTGGAATTTGATTCACTGGCTGAGAATGGGTTTCAGTTTCGCTCCATTATAGATGCTCAAGGATGGGTGAAGTATTTTGACAGACTTTTTGGACCAGTCTACCCCCTTCTGGTAAAAGAATTCTGGATACATGCTTCTGTATACCCTAAGTTCATTCTATCTTCTGTTCTGGGCAAATAGATAATCATAACAGAAGATCTGATTAGAAAACTCATTGGATATGAGGAAACAGATGGAGTATCACACTTGCCAGTTGGGCGTGTAGATATGGATGAAGTATATGAGGAAGTGATGACTGCTGGACAAGCTTCTAATAAGTTCAAAGATCTGAAGCCTGACTATAAGATCTGGGCTAAGATTTTCATGGGATGCATTCATCACAGAAAGTCAACAAACTCTCCAGACTATGTCAACAATGAACAGCTCTACTTTATGTATTGCTTAAGTCAGAGCACCAAGGTAGATCTTCCATATATTCTGTTTATGCATCTATGGAATCATATAAATGCTTCTAGAGAATATGTGAAAGAAAAAGGTCAGAAGATCAGAACCTGGATTCCTTTTGGAAGGTTAATCTCAGATCTTCTAACAGAAAATGGACTTGTAACTGCTCTGTATGCTGCTGGAGTCACAGAAGAACTGGAATTCATTCTTGGAAAGCCTCTGAATTCCAAAAGTCTTCAGAGACTAAAAATAGTGGAAGAACTCACAACAGCACCCAAGAAGATGAACATTTTTGAACTCAGTCAGAAAAGAATCCTAGTAGATGATTACCCTCTGTTCTATGCTAAAGAACCAAGGGAAATTGTTGTAAGATATATTGATGATTGCAAGGCAGAAGGAAAGCCTATTCCTGCAGATATTATAAAGAGAGCAAGGCAACCATTGCCTGTTGTAGTAGAAGTGACACCAAGAAAGTGGACTCAATCAGAAGCAGAAGCTGCACCTATTCAGAAGAAGCCCAAGATTGTTGAGAAGCCACAGAAGCTACTAAAGAGGAAAGAATCTGGAGACACTCCCTCTGTTCCTGCTAAACGCATCAAAATTAAAGGTACTAAATCTTCTGTATATTTTGAAAATACTATTGTTATAAATGATTCAACTGATAAGTCTATTCCAAAACCACCCCCTACACAAAAACAATTTGTTACTGCTCCATTTCATGTATCTGTTCCATCCCCACAAAAATCATCTAATCCTATTTCCATCTCTCCTGTAAAACAATCATCTGTACCTACACCATCAACAACAAAACCAAAAATTCAAACTCCACAACCAGAAATTCCAACCAACCAATCTGTACCACAAAAACAACCATCAGAAAAACAACCCACAGAACAACAACAACCAGAAAAACCATCTACACAACAAAAACCATCTGAACAACTCAAAGAAAAGCCATCTGAACAACAACAACAACCACAAGAAAACCAACCACAAAAACAATTTGAACCTCAAAAACCATCTGAACCTCAAACACAACAACAAGAGAAACAACCTTAGTCAGAAAATCCACCATCCAAAACATCTGAACCCAATGCATCTGTACCAGTTACCTCTAAACCAATCACATCAGAACCACCTACATGTGAACCCTCTTCAAAACCTTCTGAAAATCCTTCAGAATCAACCAACCCATCTAGAACCAACATCCCTGAGACAGAAGTTCTAGATGTTACACCTCTGAAAACTGTCTTTCAAGTGTCCTCTACTTCTTGCACACCAACCACATCATCAAATTCCTCAGAATCTGACATTCACCCAAATATTCTGATATCCCCCTCTCACAGAGATTCTGAGGTAAACCAACCAGAACCCCCTGTTTCTTCCAAAGTTCTTATTCCAGATCCTACTCCCACACCTAAAACATCTTCTGAAATCCTCATTCCAAATCCTATCCCAACATCTACCCCAAGAACATCTACATCGTGCGATCAATTCTCATCTTATTTTCACAACCTTTCCTATGGTTTCAAACTCAAAGATTTCTATGACAGAGTTGAACCATCTGACCCTATCACTCCCTTAAAACCCAAACTTACAATCATCCTACCATCTGTGCTTCTAACCTATATTCAATCTATGTCAAAAGTAGGTTCATTAGCTACAATATCATACTCTACAAAAGTTGTTACTTCAGCTATACCTGTTTCATCTGATAAACCTGCTGCTTCTGATGAACCTGCAAAATCTGCTTTCCAACCTTACTCTAATAAACCCTTTGATGTGGTTTCCTATCACACCAAAGCAAAACCAAATCTGTTGAATGCCTTAAACAGATCAAAACCTGACAAATCCCCTGAAATTCCTTTCATACCATACTACCCTCCTCCTCTGATCTCCATTCAGAAATCCATATTTCCACCTACTCCCCAACCAAAGCCAATTACCTTGGAGACTCTGTTACACCCCAGACCTAGACTAAACGTTGATCATTTATTTACATGTTTTTTGCAAGAAATACAGATGTATTTAGGTACTGTACAGAGGAAGTGTTCAGCAACAATGGATGCAACAAAATCTGATGTCATCTGGAATGGCTTCATCAACAGATTCAACACTGTAGCATCAAATTTTAAGAACATATGTTCTGATGATGCGAAGCTCAGATTTGCTGAAGCTGCAAGAAGTCTGTTCTGGACTGTCAAGAGATCTGGACCACTACTTCTTACAGATGCTCCTCCATCATCAAAAGAGAATACTAAATCTGCATCTGAAGACAACCCTCTGGCCATGACTCTGATAGAACATCCTTCTGGCTCTACTGCTCCAAGCTCTGAAGTCCTTATGGAAATTGATTATGTTCAAGCTTCAGAAACTGTTCAACCTTCTTCATCTGAGATTAAGAAAGAACATCTAGATCTTGAGGATAAGATTGTTGTTCTGGAAGCTGGTCAATCAGAAATCAAGTCATGGATGGCTAAACAAGACAAGAAATCTGAAGACATGGCTGAGTGGATGTCCAAACAAGATCAGAAGAATGAAACAATGGCTAAGTGGATGTCAAAACAAGAACAGTCCTCTTCTGAGATCACGGATCTGTTGAAGATGCTTTTGTCAAAACACTCTTAGTTTCTCATTTTTTTCATTCTGATGTTTTTGCATCTGATGTTTGCTTATGTATTTTGAATATCTTCTGATGCACGTACTCTTGCTCTGAACTGAATTGAATGAATGTTTCAAAGTTTTCTCCACATGATTTATCTCATTTACTGTTTCTTTTTATTTGTCCTTTCAAAGTTTTTACTTTTTGTTTATGACAAAAAAGGGGGAGAAAATATAGATCTGAACTGTTTAATTAAACTTCACCAGAATGAAACTTCAGACATATCTATTTTATCTAACATTAAATCTGAGTATTTAAGAACATTTGATAAGTACACTCTGTAAAAGAAACTCTGAGACTCTCAGATCATTTGACAATTATCAAACTCTGACTCTGAAATTTGCAAGACACTCTGACTCTCAAATGTTAAAGAACAATCAAGCTCTAACTCTGAAAATTACTCAAGACAAAAGGGAAGTTTCTATTCCTTATTTGTAATTAATTCAGGGGGAGATTCATCATCTCAGGGGGAGTTATAATTATTATATTTTCAATTAAACAAAATTTCTGATGTTTTTGTCATCATCAAAAAGGGGGAGATTGTTAGAACACATATTGGTTCTTAATAATATCTCTATGTTTTGATGATAACTATTATGAAATTTTGTAATTAAGAATTATATACTCTAAAATTTGCTTGAGAGTTTTTACTGCAGATAGTAAAAGAATTAACACTCCAGAAGCAAATCAGAATTGAACATAAGAAATTTACTAGACTCTGAAGCGCCAGATGCATCCATTAGAAGATTCTGATCGCTGCCAACAGAAGATCCTAAGCGTAGCCTCCAGAAGAATCTGAAGCAGAAGCTCCAGAAGGATCTGAAGCAGAAGCTCCAGAAGAATCTGAAGCAAGTCAGAAGCATCTGAAACAAAGAAGAATTCTGTATGAAGAGTTTTCAAAGCATAGTTATTACAGAAGATTCTGAAAGTACTAAAGCTGCCAGTACTAAGGATCTGACTCAAATATGCTCTGAAATTAAACACACTAAAAGCACACCTGCTGCAGAAGACTCTGATTCAGCAAAACTCTGATCTACATCAGAAGGCTCTGATTAATTTAGACTCTGATGGAACTTGCTGAAAATTGAAGAAGAATTATTCAAAGATTATATCCGTAGGAATAATCCAAATGACTCTTTCCTTATTTATGCTAGACACAAGAACACAGACAAAAAGGATTTATCTGTGCTTTCTTCTTCTAGGAAAGGTCACTTGATGTGAAGACAAAAAGGCTCAGACCTTTTTGGACACTCTTCTCAACGTGAAGCTCTCCTTGGATCAGCTGCCTATAAAAGCAAGTCTTCACCCATCTTCTTCACTGGACGTTTTATAAAAAAGAAATCAATATTCAAAGCTCTCATACTATTCATATTCTTTCAAGAATTAATTTCTTTGTTCTTAATATTTAAGTGAAAAATCACAGTTGTGATAAAGCTTTCTAGAAGCAATTTAAACACTTATATTCATATTACATTTGATTGTAAACCTTAAGAAGATCCAGTTAGGATCAGTAGTTCTTGAGAAGACTTTGAACAGTTGTTCTAAGTGTTAACTATTGTAATCAGTTTATTAAATAGTGGATTAAGTCCTTGATTGAGAAAGGAAAATCACTCTAGGAAGGGTGGACTAGAGTAGTTGAGTTTAACGAACCAGGATAAAAATACTTGAGTTTTTATTTCTAAGTTTTAAATCTTCATACTTATTCAACCCCCCTTCTAAGTTTTTTCTCACCTTCATGAATACCTTCTACACAATATTAATGGATTGTGCAGATGGTTTTTGGTGAGTTTGGATGTGTGGAAATGATTTTAGAAGGCACTTTGCTCCAAGGCAGATTTTGGTCTTTTTAGGGAGCTTCCTTCATTTGTAAGAAAAAGCAAGATTGAATGAGAGCAAGTGGTTTTCTCTAGGGATGTAGAGTGCTCTGGTTTTCTCTAGGGATGTAGAGTGCTCTGGTGTCTAAACTCATGTAAGAGGCCTCTATTTATAGCCAAAACAAGAGTGAGGGCAGCCTTGGTCTTTTACCCCTTTTGGAGGGATTTTCATGAGATTTTTCAAGTGAATCTTGCAAAATCTTCTCCTATCAGCTCCATAGTTCAAAGGAGATCAGAAAACTCAAGTGGAGATGGACATGAAGTGACTAAGATGATCTATGAAGGTAGGGTGAGCCAGCTGCACAGTCTTGGCATGAAAAGTTTCTCTCTCCTTCATACACATTTGATTAAAATAATGCCAAGTTGCAACCTACCTCTCTCTCTCTCCAAACCTTACATTTTCTGCATTTCCTTTCCTCTACACATATGAATATTGTATTTAATCATGATCCAAGGGCTGAGGAGATCTCAAGTTGTGAAAAACTGATTTTTGGGAAGTGTTGGAGTGTGGTTTCAAGTGTTGACAACCCTAACTTCCATAGTGCATAACTCCCTGCTCACACATGTTATTGAGTAGTTCTACCGTAATTTGGAAATCCCTTAAATAGCTCTATAACTTTCATGTTTTGGGAATTTCCAAATTCTTGAAGGAACTAGGTTGAAAAACCCCTCCAAGTTGCTGAAAAAACCACTTAAAAAGGCTAAATTACTTAGAATTTTTCTAAGTTATTTACCTTCCTAAAATGAATCTTGTCATAACTCCAATTATATGCATTTTTTGATCATGGAACAATTTGAGGCTTTTGTAGGATTTGTCAAGAGCTTTTCAATGAGCTTTGAACCACTTCATTTGGATGTGTGGTTGAGAAGTTATGGTCTTGCCCCTTTCGAAACCCTAATTCCCGATTTTTGCAATTACTTCTTAACCCTTGATCCAATGATCATGAAATTTTATGGGGAGGTGTAATATGATATAAGGAACAATTTTGATTCACATCTTGAAGTCAAATTCCTTATTGTTGAAAAGTTGACTTTTTGGTCAACCGTTCGATCAATCGGTGCCTACCGAGTCGACTGTCGATGATCCAGACATCCTAAGGGCTTGAAACTCTTTGGATGGACTTTACTAAGCCATAGGAACTTAATGGACCAGAATCCCACCATTGAAACACTCTTTAAACCAAAAGTCAAACTATAGTTGACTTTTTCTCGTCGAAAACCCTAGTCGGGTATCTTAAATTTCACTGTTTTCAATTCCCAGATGACCACCTCAAATTGAATTCATACTTGATCCAATGTTGTATTCTTGATGATGTGGAGACCTAGCTGAGGTTGAATCAATCCAATACATTGATTGATCAGACCACCGAAATCCCGATTTTGTCGGTACGGAAGCCTAATTCATCTGCATCTTAACAAAGATAAACTTGAAATTGGTTAAGGTTATTTAATCAAGTGGATATGATCCTAAAATGATGATGAGGATCTAAGGGGTCAAAATTTGGGGTGCAACAGATGCCCCTATTTAAATATCTTCACTAGATGGTGATGAGAGATGACAATCCTCATAGAATCATAGTGAAAGGTATTTAAATATAGCAAACCAGAAATTTTGTCCCTTAGATCCGATGATATGAAAAAGGACGAATACAAACATGCCATGAATCTAAATGATGTTATATGATGCTTGAATGCAAGACAGATGCAGACACACGAGCAAATACAAAAGAACGGTAATACAACGAGTAACCACTCACGGGGACCCAACACACTGGGGAAAGGTTCAAGACCAAGTAAGCAAGATAGTTCAGATATGACTGAAGATACTTATTCAAGGAAATTGT